>JAQGAR010001176.1:0-10226 GCA_034697865.1 Oribatida sp.
TGCGCTCAAAAATGATAAAATTATTGAATGTATTTATAATATTCACTAACATTTCATTGAAATACATGTATCTGATCTGAATAATTTTTTATGCCATTGAAACGAGCTTGGTATTGATATTGAATATTGATATTGAACAACTGTGGCTAGTTTTTTACTGCTACCTGCTAAAGTGGACAGTTTATCCTAAATAGCCACTTGGAAACCTTGAAAGATATGCTTTTGAAAAATGAAATGCAAGTTAAGCACTTGAACGAAATATAACAAAGTGTTTTCTTAAATATTCAAGTTATAAAAGTTAATGATAATTTCAATTGCCAAAGACTTTATAATAAGAAGTTTTCTATTTTGTATTCAAACAAATATATTGAAATTGAATGTTAATGCTATCAGTTCTTGGGTTTTTTCTCAAATATTGATTAAATTGAAGTTCTCACTTCGATAATAACAATTTACAAAAGTTTTTAAATTTCATAGTTAATTTTGATTGAATTATTATGGTCAATCAAATACTTTGAAAGATAGGTTATCGGTGCAATAGGCTATTGATAATACTATTTGCAATAGTATTGCGGTGATTTGTGCAATAGTCGCGATAAGCCTAAAATAATAAACTTTTAAACGTTTAAATGCCGTTTAAACGTTTACTGAACGTAATTTGTGTACTGAACGCAATGCGATCGCAATGTGAGTGACTTTCAAACGATTGCATCCAATGTTAACGCATAACAAAAATGAGTGCAAATAAAACGCATTTTCAATATAAAAACAATTTACTAAATCAATTAATACCTAATTGTATAGCATTTCACATAGAAGTCGATTGATTTAGACTATTATTATAGACTATATTTTCATAATTTAAACAATTTATTAGACAAATAATTGTGTAAAATGCCTAAAAACTCTACTCAAAGGCGTCCTAAAAAAGGTATGCTTTCTATGCATTGAATCCATTAATTACTTTCATTCACTAAAATTTTATCGAAATTACAATAATTTTTAATTTCCTTTTCATTTATTTTTAACTCATTTGTAATGTATTTGATTTTTAGTTAACTCTTAAACCAGTCTTTGATTTCATTATTTAGCGTTAATTTTCGGGATTTTTCTCTGAAATAAAATCGTTTTTAATACAAATGTTGGTTAAAACAAAGGGTTTTTGCCATATGTTTGACTCAACTGTTGAACAACTGATGGCTTTTTTGTTTATCTTTGAATCAAATATTACGCAACTGTTTACACATGTCTTTTAATTTTGCATAAATTCATTTACTTAAAGGACCCGTTTCTTCGAACGTTCGCAAAGATGACATAAAATCAGTTCTTAGCGATGACTGCGATTCGGTGATCGCTGATAACTGTTCGGTGACCTCATACACATCTTCGGCCAAATGGGAATGTGGTAGTGATGACCTCAACAATGACGACGTCAACGAAGATAACGGCTGTTATGTCGATGACTTCGAGGAGAAACTCTTGGAAGCGATGGACGGAACCAATGGAAAGAGCGCTAAAACCAGACAATTGGCTTTGGATGCGATCAGAAAAGCGTTGACCACAAGATTTTGCTTCGATTTCCTCTTTGACAGAAAAATGACGATCGGAGACGTTTTGGAGCGCTGTGTCAAAAGGAAAGGCGAAGAAGTAGGTTCCGCTGCCCTTCTTTCGAGTGTCGTAATCATAACGTTAGGCGCTTCGGACGCATCCGCTGCTGTTTTTCAAGATTTAGAGCCACATCTTATACCAGCGCTTACCGACCCCTCAGTATCTCCTTCCGTACGCTCCAAATGTGCGGTGGCTTTGAGGTATGTTTCAAGTGGTTTAAACTTGAATTTATAGTAATTTGGATTTGTTTTGAACAAAAGTTTGGGTCATTTTATAATAAACGGTTTGGATTCAGTCGAGTCGATAATGGATTTGTTTCAATCGATATTCGCCGCCTCTTTCTACAAAGGCAACGGAGCTATTCCTACGCACACCCCAGAGATATCATCACTGCACGCCAGTGCTCTTTATGCCTGGACTCTTCTCCTAACAATATTCTCCCCGACGGCTGCTCTACGTTTGGCCGAAAAGCATATAAAGAGAATATCAGAACTGTTGGACTCACCTGATGTCGACCTGAGGATAGCCGCCGGAGAATGTATTGCAGTTTTGCACGAAATATCCCGAGAATGTGACGACGACTTTGAATTCGACGAAATGGACTCTCTTTGCGACAAACTAAGAATGTTGGCCACCGACAGCCAGAAGTTCAGGGCTAAGAAGGACAGGAGACAGCAGCGCTCCAGCTTTAGGGATATCTTACGCGCTCTCGAAGAGAAAGAGCCGCCAAACATCATGGTTAAGTTTGGAAGGGAGCGATTGATAATCGACTCGTGGTGTCACAAAAGACAATACGACGCAATCTGTTATGTCCTCAAATCCGGAATGAATTTACACTTAGGTTTGGACTCATTTAAGACTTGGTTTGAATTTTATATTAATTCTAATTCTATTGAAATTATAGCCGAAAATGAATTGTTAAGAGATATCTTTGAGTTGGGATCTCCTCTCTCGGCACTGGACGGTAACATGAAAATTTCTAAATTTGAAAGAGTAAGTCATTTACTAAATTTGTTGGAACCGTTGCCTAATTTGTATTTTGGCGCAGAACATGTCGAACATCGCTTCCTGTAAGGCCAGGACTAAAACCAGAGGAAAATTGAGGGACAAACGGGCGGACATTATGGGCTAATTTTACTATTCTTTAAATTAAACTATTTATAGACAATTTGTAATTATTAAATGTGTTTACTTATATTTTTATTCAATCTTTTGATCAATTAATAGCTATTGTTTTAACAGATTATTAATATTATTATTATATATATTAACCAATCGTTTGATTTAATGAATTAAAAATAAAACGCCTAAGAATTTTAAGTATTCATTTAACTATTTGATGAATCGTTTGATAACTTGGTCTCAATTGATAGCAGTTAAGGACTTCTTCTTTTTGTACGGCATTTAAGATGATTCTATTAATTAGATTAAAGAGTTTGAGTCAAAGATTAAATGAGAATTTTTTATTTTAAACAAAAATTTTATCAAAAGATTAATTAAAGTGGAGAGAAAGCAAAAAAAGATGATTAATGCATTAGAGTGGGCGCAACCCTCGGGGACAGAGTTGTTATTTGTGGACGTCATGTGTCGTACTATACGACGGTATCCAATAAACAGCTGTTATTCACTTATAAAACACAATACAATCGACTGAGAAATGTGGCGATCAATGAATGAATGCATTGAATGAATTGAATGCTATTTGACCTCAACTCTAATCATCTTTTTAATTGTAATTAACTCATTATTAGACTTGAATTTAGTTTATATTTATTAAATCAAATCCCATAATAATGTATTTGTAATCATTGTATATAAGAAAATTAAGTTATTTACTCATTCAAGTGATTCATATAAGTCATAATAATAGCCGACAATAGGTTTTCAATTTTAAAGTTTATTTTAAAATCATTTAAATCATGAATCGCGTGGAAAATCGCAAAGGTTTGCCATTAATTGTCTTAATTGCCAATTCTACCATTGTTAGATCAATGAATTAATCATTTGTTTCAATTCCAGTGTTTGCAATTCAGGCCAAAAAGAAACGATCAAAAGCTCCCAAAGGAAAGCATAAGAAGACTACGAATACAACTAATAATAATAGTTTAAATAATAGTAATAATTGTAACGAAGACATAAAGAATAGTAACAACACATCCGCAGAGAAGAAGAGGTAAACACACAAATTTGATGACTCTTTTAGCCGACTAATTGATGGCTTGAATTCAAAAATATTTGCCATAAGTTTATGTGATATTTCGCTGACATTTAAGACTAGATTTTCTTTTTGTGGTCTTATTTTTGGTGCCAAACATTTAAGAATTTTTGCTCTTATTTTTTACTTCTTCGGAGAGTATTCTTCACAGGTTTTGAGTGATTGATATAAAAAGTATTTTCGCTTAAAATCTGTTGACATTTAAGAAAAGCTAATCATTTGAAAAACTGGTTTTCAGAATCAATTTCTATCGACAGTTGTTTTGTTTGTTTTTAAACTAATTTCTGCGAAAACCCTTCAAAGGAAGCGAACAAATTGTGTAACAAAAAGAAATCTCAAAGACTGCTGGCTAATTATCAAGGGAGACTTTAGTTTCGAGCTCTATTGGCTTATCGTCTATTCACTGAATATTAGACTACTATTTGCTTATAGTTTTTAATTAATTTTTGTTTGATTTAAGTTTTAAAACTATGCAAACAAACAGTTCATTGAAAATAGCTATAATTTTTCAGTTAAAACGACTTTTGTTTGAATTTCATATCAAAACTGGATTGACGTCATATTTTTGTTGATCCCTTTATGGCAGTACCCATTCATTTAAGAAGCCATTGACTTAAGAGCTTTGTTTGTATATTCATAGGCATCTAAAGTATGAATTTTCACAGTATTAATCTTACAAACAATTGGCTTCACTCTTGCTTAAAACCTTTTCAACAGTTTTATGACTCAATTTCAGTTATGTTAAGCTTTTATTTGGGTTTCATTTCGAATTTAAATGTTTGCTCAATATTTGTGTAGTTATTTTTGTTTTGACATAAATTCCGCGGCAATTGATTACTGTAGAGAAAAGTATTGAAAACAAATGACTACTGTATTGGAGGGTAATTCCAGAAGAAAGTGCCAACCTCGTTCACATTTTGCATGAGCATTGAAATAACATTTATACTGTTGAAAATAACAAGTTAAATCCAGATTCATCAGTAAAATTTGGGGGAAAACAATAAATAAAAGCTTATTTTATCTAGCAACACTTTTTTTTGCTCATCACTTGTCTATTGCCTTCAATTTTTCCAAATGGATCCCATTTTTCATCATTACTAGTCATTCATATTCATTATAATTGAATAAATAACTGCTATTAAGACCTTAACATTAATTTAGATGCAGTTTCCATGATAGTTTTATAGCCAGTTTTGCCAAAGTGGTCGCACCCATTAGTTTAAAAATCATTGGATAAATCCTTTAATTTGACTGATTCTAAAGAAGCTTTATTATTGATATTTTCTTTGATAAGTCCGGCGGGAATGACCAGTGGAGTGTTACATTCCATCCCTCACTATTCATCCCCTCGAGACCGCGCTTGTCTAACACAATATTTTTATATTCGTCTGACGACACAATACATATAATTATTGCATGAAATATGTGTCCAAGACTTGTAATTGGCCCCGGAGGACTATTCTCTGACGACAAGACCATTAAAATAGCTCTGATAATAGTATTTGCATAAAGTGTTACATTCTGTGTAAAATCGATGTTTTTTCGCGCAAATCCCAAACATTTACTAATATTTAAATAAATGTGTTTTTTCTAAAAACACTTTGAAAGATGTATTTTGTGTTTTGAAAGATATTTGAATTTCAAATTTGTTCATTTTCTCGGCTCAAATGCCTTCAATTTAATTCTTTGTGAAATGCTAAGTTTAATAAAATCAATGCGTTTTTATTGCATTTTACCCT
Organism: Oribatida sp.; assembly: GCA_034697865.1. NCBI lineage: Eukaryota > Metazoa > Arthropoda > Arachnida > Sarcoptiformes > Oribatida sp. The sequence continues at coordinate 5,563 of JAQGAR010001176.1, forward strand.
GCTCCCCTGGAAATATCGATCTTGTTATTCATCTTTTTGTTTGGTCCGGATTAAAAAGCATTTGTTGAATGTCTACTATTATTTTCTAAAGAATTTTCTATTCACTACTCAAACACTAAATTTTTAAAACTGAGACCATTTAAAGGCCCTGTACTTAATCACCACCACGTTTATTGTGCAATATTCTGCCTTCTTTTTATTAAATTCTTGATAATAATGATTGATTTGTTCCTGTAATTTAACTCCTGTCAATGATATATGATAACCCACAAAGAAAACCATAAAAATTCTTGTAATGAGAGCCACAAAAATAATGTCTGATAGAAGATAATCAATGGTTAGTCGACTTCTTTATTCAACAGTTTAGTCTAATTTGTTTGATTACTGATGAGAAGACACACATTGGATGCAATAGAAAGCATTCGATCAATTGCTTCTTAAGTCTGACCTGCATTTGACTGGAGTATTGCTCGTCATTGCGGTTGTGCAGCTCCGGTCTCAGCCCAACACATCTATGGCCCTGATGCAATGGTCTCTCCAGTTGCTTTCTCGCAGAGAATCCAATTGGAGTGCATTCGCTTCCAAATTGTATTTTGACTTTATATCCAGTGCTGTGCTCATCGGTAGAGAACAGACTTATTATTACTCATTTCATGAGATATAGTGCTCTCAAAGCTATCACTACAGTAAAGAATGAAATAAAAAGCAATTTCTTATTAGAGTAACACATATATCGATAAGTCTTTTGATATAATTTCTTACACTTAGTTGTGATTTGTCCTCAAATTTCCTCTTTTTTTTGCAATGATCTAATAATAGCACCAAAATGACAATTAGTTTGCAATTAATTTCTTTGAATGTATTCTTTGTAAAACTGAGTTCACTTGGATTTGATTCTGGGTTATAATTCTTTGGCTCTAATGCAAAATATTTGATGTAAGTCCTCTGAAAGTATCGTTTTTCATATTTTATTGATTTAATTCTCGTTTAAAATTCAAAAGACTTTTTTCTATCGTTTTTTGTTTTAGAAAATTATACGCTTTTGTGAGCGAAATGAACAAAATATTTCATTGATTTTCAACAAATATTAATAATAAATGTATTTTTGGTATAAATATTATATTTAAAGCAAATTTGTTACTATTATTGTTATTTTTGCCTAAAAGTGTTGTTCCTCTGAGTTAATTATTTTTGTGCCATAAATGGACCGATTTCAAGATCGAGCCTCCAAGTACTTTCGGTCGGCAGCCAAATGGACGGCAGCTTATGTCACGTCCATTGGGGCGATGCGGCCCAACATAAAAAGGGCAAACACGGAACCAGCTGATAACACTATTTATCATTTGGACGACTGTAGACATGATTTGACTCCTCCCGCCTCTTACTATCGTACGAGTTTCGACTTTCATCCAAATGCAGATCATTCTATTCGGTCCACTGATTACTGTTGTGACCATTCAATAGCCGGTTGTAGTGCTTCGATTAACGACAATACAATAGATGACAATAATTCGCATTTTTATGACATCTCCGCTAACGGTATTCATTAGAGGCTTTCCTTTGATTACTTGTTTGCAGTCTATTGTCAGTACTATCGGCTTATATTAGACATGATATTAGTCGAAACGCCTAACAATTAATGAGTTCTGTTGTAGTAATTGTCCTCATGAACTATATGTTTGGTTTTTTTTCTTTGATGAAATTTCCCACCAATTCTTGAAATCTATTATTTTTTGATTTTATTCAAAACATTAGTTTTATTTTTAAATCATTTGATTATTTTATTGAATAATTCAATTATACTCTGAATTATTGCTTTTATCTTTTTACCCAATTACTGATTCATTTGATTAATGCACTTTTTATTTGATTTTTTGTAACGTTTGGATAAGAATTCCTTTTCGTTGTTTTGCATTAATATTATAGGGATTTATGATATAAAAGCAATCGATTCCATAATTTGATTTGTTTTTACTCTGCTTTGAATAGATTTATATTTCATGACAAACTGTATTCGTAAATAAGAAAATCGAATCAGAATATACGAGTTTTGCTCATTCCTTGTTTGCCTCCCATTCTGATCAGAGATGTGAGCCATCCTAGTGTCATATAGACACAAATGTTTATAGATATATGCTTTTATTAACCCAATTGAATATGATTTACCCAATTCATATATTAACCGATACGACCTTTAGATGTTAGATGAGTCGTATGTATTCTAAAAGCTTATTCTGTTCGGTAATCCCTCCGAACAGAATCGATTGGGAGTTTTCGAAACATTTTCCAATATTTGTCTTTTATATTATAATTTATTAATGTGTTCAAAATTGTGTTCCGTTTTTTTAGTAACTGATCGCTAATTCCCTTTTAATCTTTAGCTCGAAATTGTAAGGGTATTCAAAATTCCATTAGAAATCGCTTCTATCACAATATTAGGCTTTTTATTGTTATATTTCGACTGACAGTACATTTCGGAAATGATTTTTTTCTCTTCTATTCTTTGGAATTCATTTCATTTCCCTATTTTTCTCAAAATTTTTCGCTCATTTGTCGCCAAACGAAGCGTTAAAACCGATTATTTCTGCAATTTTGAAGTATTTCTTCTATAAATCGATAGTTTCATTATATTTATAGATATAATTTTCAATCAATTTATTATTCAGACCTGAAATCGATTTCAACTGATTAAATAAAATGTTTGAAAAATGTTTTGAAACCAGATTTGATGCTCTGTTTAAAATTCTGAACAAATTTTAGTGAAGTATTTAATAAATGAAAGAAAGTAGTGGTAACGCAAATAATCGTCTGATTATTAATTTTGGTCGACATCTACTTCCCAACGATTGTTAGCCAAAACCTATTAGTTTTGATTAATTTGAGTCCTGTCGCCAGCCATCGGTTTATTGCCAGTATGTTATTGTGTGCGCCTCTTTGTGTGGCCATCGATTTAATAGATCAGTCTATTCAGGAATATTCATTTGTAAATCCGTCCCCTTTTACTGGTGAAGAATTGGCTAAATTTTGTAATTTTTCAAAAGCATAGCCTCGAAACTGTCCTATTTTTAGAATGTAATTTACATTTTTAAATCGATAAATTAATCTCAAACCCTTTTCAATTATGATTTTGAACTTGAAAATAAAGCTAACCTGGTTATTAGGATGATTGTTTAAATTTTGATGTTCTGCTCAAAAATAATTGAATTTACGTTTCAAATTCTAAACCATTACATAATTTTAATCTAAAAATGTTATTATGTTTGCATTCATATCTGAAATATTATTTTCTAAATAGTCTAGCAATAAACTTGATTAAAATATTTGAATACATTGCTTGTGCTGTGCACCAGAGACAATGAAAGTTAATTTGATGGATAGATTAGAAAATTGTTTATTTAGAACTTGGCTTTCAATAGCCTTTCCCTCAGACACTTAATCACAATCCTATGCTTGCAGTGAAGTGTCTTTTTGGAGTCTCTAAATGTGTAGGCCTTTAATCAAATGTCTTATTCATAAAAAGTTTTCAATTTCACGACTCATCATCTTTTTTGCACTGTATTTACATTGTTAGCAGTAGTCATTTGACGCTTGGCTTCATTTTATACTTCTCTTACTCTTTATTTGGCTCTTTATGTCTGTTAGTCTGAAATCACACTCCAAATGATTTGGAGGGCTTGTAATCAAGTAATCAATTGAAAGGAAATCTGCTTTTGAACCTTAATTGAAAACAATGCTAACTCTCAGAACGCGAGGAGTCTTCGCTTTGCCAGCATTTGTTAAAATTGGACTCATCTCCAAAAAGGCCATCACCTTCACCCACTGATCAAAGGCGTAGAAATCGGGGACAGCAAAGACGTCATTTGCCTGTCATTAGCAGCGGTGGTGTTATGTCTACCTCTTACCAGAGACCAATTGCTTCTAACAGTTATTTGGCAATTAGTGGCAACACTAACATAAGTAGCGCTCGAGATATGAATCCGCGCGAGAGAGCCCTTCAACAAATGCATCACAAATATTGTGTTTCCAATTTCGAACACCAAAGACATAGCACCGGACTATTGGTTGACATTAACCAAAATAATCCAAATCCTTATTGTGATAATAGAGATAGCGATTCAAGTGATTGTGATCTCAATAATATTAAGTGTGATATCCATAGTTCTGATCTAATCATACCATCAAAGCCTCAGATGCTTCCGATTCCCCGAGTCTTACCTCAATACTGGCAGTAAGTATTGTCTTGCAATTAGCGGCTCATTCTTATCGGTTTCTTTGTTGTGTTGTTATGTTTGGCACTGAAAATCATGGTTATTATCACTGAAATGTTTGGTCGATTTATTTTTTTAGTCGAGAAATTAATTTTGTTTCAAATGATTTATGATTTCATTGTCTCTTTTGTCCGATCGATCAGAAAAGACAACAAAAGTCCTCCACTGCCTCTTTATGAAGAAGAAGACGACGAAGAGATAATTGGATCGGATGAAGACGAACAGGAAGACCCTCAGGACTACGTGAAAGGCGGTTATCATCCGGTGAAGATCAGCGATGTCTTCAATAACCGATATTGTGTGGTACGAAAGTTGGGTTGGGGTCACTTCAGCACTGTATGGCTCTGTTGGGATCTCACGTAAGACACATTTGAAGCATCGATTTTTCTGACACAT
>JAQGAR010001177.1:0-10211 GCA_034697865.1 Oribatida sp.
CCGGGGTAATACGGTAATATTAATGAATTTATTTATAGAAACATTTTGTAGACAAAATTTAATAAAAAACCCTATTAAATTTTATGAGTTTAGATGTTATATCTAACCGAATTTAATCATCTACCACTCAAGTTTATACTACCATGTTATTATTAAATCTTGTTTATAGCAACAAAAAAAATATAAAATTAAATTCTGGATAAATAAAACTGGATAAGGTAAAGTTTACTTTATAAGTAGACGCTTATTGAGCGCATGTGTTGTTTGATGCCTAAGCATCACATCTGTTGCTGTCCTCTGATATAAAAGGATTTTGTTTACAGAATATTCTGTGCGTTGTATTGATTTGTGGGAAGTCGTAAATTGTAAGATATCTTTAATTAAAAAAGTTGATTCCAAGACATTAATTAACTTGTTAAATATTAGTAATACTAGGAATGGGAAATGGATTGATTAAAAAGAAGTCAAAGGGCAGCAAAGTGTATGTTGGGAACGGAAGGGATTCCTACAGTAATAGAATATGTGATGATTTGTGTGAAGTTATTCTCCAGTTTTTGTCACTCGAAGACAAACTCAGACTCGAATGTGTTTCCAAACAGTTCCAGAGGACTGTCTTTCAAAAGCAATTTGAACTGGGTGTTGGTCATGCCAATTTTGATTTATTCAAGAACATAACCGTAGATTCCTTCAAAGCATTGCTTAAGAAGTGTCCTAATATTAACTATGTGTGTATCCCTCGCTATTATCAAGTGATTGACTCTAAATGTCGTCAAACTGTTTCTCACAAAGAATGGCTGCAAATGATTAATGAAAATTGCTGTAATGTGAGCAAGATCAAATTCCATTCTAGTATTTTCGATTCACGAATTCTTAATAAATCCATTTTTAAACGGGATTTGAATAATATTGAGGCAAATATTAAAAGCTTTATTTGTGAGCAAGTTCATTATTCTGTTATTTTGGAAGGGTTGATAAATGTCGAAGAGTTAAATCTGAAATTCTGTAATTTTAATGATGTCCAAGATCACAGCTTCAATAGGCTTAAAAGTCTCACTGTTAACTTTACTGGCGATAATCATGAACAATTGTTGTCATTTATTCATAACAACCCGAATATAAAGAGTTTATTTTTGACCCTCAACCTTACTGATAAGGATCAGGCTAAGTCGGTGCTCAGTGCGTTATCAAGCAAAAATAACTTAGTTCACATTGGTTTCAATCAATTCCTATTAAACGATAAATTCTTCGATAAGGTGTTGACACAAATGGCGGTCAACTGTCATAAACTCAAGAGCTTTGTCGGAAAAATCAACACAAACTCTGATAACATTTTCAATCTTGATCATTTATTCGCACCAATTAACAAGTTTAAACAACTCAAAAGATTGAACCTCACATTCTTTGGTGACATAAGCCTAGACTCTATCAAAGAAGATAGTTTTCACTTGATTAAGTTAACTTGCCTTGAAAACTTAACTCATTTAACCTTGAGGTTTCTTGGTTATAACGCTAAACTGTCCAATTATGTTTTATGTTCTGTAATAAATGATATGTCCAAGCTACAAAAATTAAATGTTTTCACCAAGATCGAGGCAAATCATAACACCTTTGATATTATTTGTTCACTCAAAAGACTAGAAGCTCTGAATCTTAGTGTAACTGATCCAGTAATCAAATTTAAGTTTGAAAATGATCTTGTTAATTTTTGTCACAATTTAAGACAGGTTCAAATTCTATATATAAGAGATTCTTAATATTGTGAGTACCTTGGTCCTCTTTTGAGTGTAATGTAAACATTTGTGTTATTTCATATTAAACACATTTATTTATTCCGCTCTGGTATTGATCAGAGGCTGAGCGCATGTATTCTGAGGGATGCCTACCATTATTCCGTTCGATAAGTTGATATCAATGTCAGGAATGACATAAACAAAATGTATTATATATTAAGAATTGATTGAAAAATGTCTGAAACGAGTAAATAAACGGAAATTCTTTTGAAAACATCTAATAATAAGAAATGTTAAACAAACTGAACAAATGTCTGTCCGATCGGAACACTCAGCTCCGGATCGTCAAACACTTCCTTATATTAGTCACAGTACTCAGTGCTGTCGTATATATTATCGGCTTTCAAATGAGGCGCACAGAATGGCACCAATACTATGAGCTCGAGCTCGAAGACCATGGCTTCGATGACAAAGTGATCGCAAAGTTCTCGGAGATAATGTTCATCGCGTCCATTGTCTTCACGATTGTATTCACCTTGATATTCATTCATTTGGTGGCCAAGGAGATTCTGGTGGGCATTCTGGTCATCTGTATCCTGGAGCTCGTCTCTCTGATCTACAGTATTGCCCTGATCAATCAGCCGATTGGTCTCACCTCAATAGAGTTCCTCATTTCGGCCGTCGAAGTGATGACGGGTTTCATGTTTTCGTATTTATTGAAACAGAAGATCAATGAGAAGAATAAGAAGCGAATGGAAGAGACCGAGTGTTTTGCCGCTTAAGCACTGGATTTTGTGGTGTGCTGAGGGATGGTTTCAGTGGAAAATGTACTACCAGGGCGTTTTTGTTCGAATTGTTGGTTCGAGAACAATTTCAAAGATGTCGCTTAAGTTTTGAACATGTTAATTTACAAACAAAAATCATTTATTAATAAATCTTGATGTTCAAGGCTAATTATATATTAATTAGTTTAAGCTCATTATTATTTAATAGTTTAATAGTTTATAATTCATCTTGTTTGTTATTTAATACTCAAGTAATTTTTACTGATAAATATTATATTATTATTATCATTCTCAATTGAGAAAGGTTTTTTTTGAACGAATTTTGGATTGAACAAGGCCAAATTATTAAAGAGCTTGTTATTTTACATCACTAATTTAATAATCAATGTGTATTTATTTAATAATCTTGTTGAATTAATGTTGATAAAAATGATCTCGTGTGATGTTAATAAACATGATTGTTTTTCTTGTAAGACTGGTGTTAAGCATAGTTGTCCAAGGGGAGGATTTCTGAAAATCCCCCTTGAGCGCCAAGCGCTCAGGGCCCCTTAGAGAAATTAGCGAATATAGTGGGAAAATGGCTGCCGCGCGCAAGGCGGCCATTTTTTGCCGCCATCTTATCTCACCCCTGAACCGGCCGAGCTTGGACACCTATGGTGTTAAGTGAGTTGCTCATTGCGAATGTCCACTGATGGCAGATCCCCGACTTCAGGGGGGTTGTGGTATCGCCTTTTTGGCAATTTTCAAAATCTTACAGAGATGTGAAATTTTTGCCGATTTTAGGAAGTCCTGCTAAGGTCAAATTTGAAGGGGTAATTGGGCTATACCCCCTCTTTATATTGTTTGCGATGGTCCTTTTTGTTGACAGGTTTCATGTTTTTGTATTTATAAGAACAGAAAAAAATGAGAAGAAGAAGACGATTGAGTGGATGGAAGAGTCCAAATGTTTGGTTTCATAAATACTCAATTTTATTCTGTGCAGAGAAACAATTCGTTGTTATTTATTTGATACTTACGCATAAATATGATCCTGATCAATGAATTTTTAAATATGAAAACTCTCTCTCTCTCTCTCTCTCTCTCTCTCTCTCTCTCTCTCTCTCTCTGTTGTTAAGGCGTTTTGCGGTTCTCACATAGGCTTAATGCTTTAGGTAACTCTTTCTAGTTATGACCCCTTTCTAGTTGTTATTAAGTAAATCTTGATGCTTATGCCCCTTAACAAGACAGAAGTTCGACTATATGTGGATTTCCTCGATGCGCATTGGTTAACACTTATAGACCTTGGTTAACACATATAGATCTTGGTTAACTTAAGTCATAATTAAATAATTTTATTTACACTCAGTTTTTATGGAAAATTTTAAAAAGCTGCTCACCCTAAATGCCAAAAAGTTTGCGATTCCATGACCTAAAAGATTGTTCTGAGTAAATACAAAACATTTATTTTTGGATTTACATAACATTGAACTTTTATGACAAAAAACAATTCAATTTGAAAATAAAATTCAATTATCAAAAGACTTCACTCACAGTAATTCTAGAAATGGTTTATTTATTTTTTATTGTGCTCTTGTTTGTTTTATTTGTTTTATTTCCATTAGGATTAATTAGATTGGAATTGAGGCCAAAGTGTGCTTGGTATAAATTGGTGAAGTTAATGCTTCTCTGATTCAATTATGACGATAATTGAATTTTATCATTGAAATTGGCAATGGTGTGACCAAGGTAGAGCACAAAATGTTTGCATCAACCCATAACTTATCTGGAAAATAAAATAAAATTCCTTGTTCACTGCATTCTTTATTAGCATAAATGATGATGTAGACAATTTCTAAGAATAATTTATGGTCAAACTCATTTTCACGACCGATACATTGATTTGAAATATTGAACAGAATGAAAACCAAAAGATGAGGATCTAAGACATTAGGGCAGATGTGTTGTTATGACAACACCACATCTTCAGCGGAACAGCACATCACAAATAAGAAGCAAAAATTCAGTCTCAGGACATACCGGCGCCACTTTATGGCTCATCAGTAGAAATAGAGGCATTCCATTGCTCTGCAGTCTATAACTTGATATTAAAATGCATTTGATAGACAGGACAAACACAACTCTCCCTTTGTGTTGTGCTCTGAATTGTGTAAGAATCGATTCAATTATTATTTGATTGAATCACAAGAATATTCTTGTGAACAACGGATGTGTTTTAATGTAGTTATTTGATTAAAACATTGATTAAACTTGACAAATTAATAATTAAATAAACTTGGTGATAATAAAATTAATATTGATTAGCTAGCTCATATTAAATACTGAAATGAACTATTGTTTAATGCAATTAATACAGTTATTACTGATTATACTCCGGATCTGTTTTCTCTGGTATTTGCTTGTTAAGGCTGTGGTTAATAAAGAGAGCCTGCATCAAATGTTCAACCAGTCATCGATTTTAAAGGACATGGATGAAGAGAAAGTCTACACGATTAGTGTTATGTCTTTAACCCTGGTTTTGATGATTCCCATTGGATTCACATTTGTTTATAACTATTTCATAGTTCACGAAAACTTTGTCGGAGTGGTTGTTATGACAGTATTCCTCTGCTTTTCTACTCTAATCCATGTGTTGTCTAACTTCGAGGATTTCAGTTCCGAGTTTGTGAAGACCCTGAGTGAAATCATGGCCTCGTTTATTGAGATCACCCTGGCAATTGTTTTGGTGTTTTTCATACGAATCAAACAAAAGGAAAAGTATATTAAAAATTTCGAAAAACGGTTCTCCAATTTTGTTTAATGTTATATTTTTCTTCTTGATAATATTTTTCAACTATTCCAGAAACTTTTCAAGCATGCTAAATTTCAAAGTAAAAAATATGTTAATTTATATCAATTTATTAATATATTAATAATTCTAAAATTTCATCAAGAATAAATTAAAATCAATTTTGTTTTACAATAATTAACAATAATTATCAGTCTATATTTTTTACTATTTTAACCATGTTTAAATTTTGGGAATTATTATTTATAGATTAAAATAAGAGACTCAAACTTTGATAATGAACGTGATAAATTTAGATATCTCTTTGAACTAGAATTGTTTTCGTGCTATTGTCAGGCAAATTTTCAAGAACTTTGTTTTCAAATTATTTGATCAATTAATTCAAGTTTAAAAATAAACTTGCAAATATCCTGTTCAATATCCTGTTTAGTTGAACAACTTTGCACATGAACTGAAATTTCAAAATAGAATGCTTTTTAAACTCTTGAATCATCTTGAATCAAGATGATCATTTTTCTCAATTATAAGAAAATTTTTTAATTAAAAGATACCAAGTAAATTTTCTTGAGTTAATAAAAAGATCTTTGGTTATGAAATAGTTTGCCTTAGTAAATAAACTTTATATGTCTTCCCATATTTCCAGACATTCATTGAGTCGATAATTTGTTTTCTCATTCAATAAGAAAGGAAGTCTTTAAAAAAGAACCGGAATAAAAGATATGCCTAAATGAAACTAATATGTCCCTTTATATGTAAAGTTAAAAATAAATGATGGTAATACTCTCTAAAAACCTCAAAGAATTTAACCAGAATCATTACAAGTTCGCCTTTCTATTGATCTTAAACTTTCTTTTTCAATTGAGCAATTCAATGATCTTGACAAATATATTAAATTTGATTAAATCCAGGGGTCGCCAAGGGGGATTTTTCGGCCATTTCCGGTACTTCCGGCCGCCATTTTATCCCCTGCCTGATCCCCCTGAGCTCGAAACAAAAAATCCCCCCTATATCCCCCTGAAATCGAAAAGCTTGTCGACCCCTAATTAAATCACAAGAGCTATAACTCTTGACATATGATTGGTTGAATTGCATAGGGAATCAAATTAAAGCCAGTGAAATATTCATGACAAAGCCAGATACTTTTCAAACTGAGTGATCGCAGAGGATATCCATTAATAAAATACTCATTTTTCAGATGATTTCAGATGAGCTTAACATTCAAGAGTAGTCAGTTCATTTTAGGAATTTTAACCGTACAAAAATTATGTTTATTATGGATTGTTTCAGTATCAACAATTTCCATAGAATCACGTACACTTTGATTTTATTTAGATGTATCCAGACAACTATTATTACAATTAATCTTGGCATTAATCACAAGGGGATTATCGACGATTTTAACCCAATTGATGCTCTCGACCCGAGATTTCACGGGTTTATGGGTAGTTTGATTGTGTTCTTGGCAATTTTCATCTATTTTATTTATACCGTGGTCTTTGTGGTCTTTATTCTTCGCCAATGGTTCGGTGGTATTATTGTGATGACCACGGTCTCCTTTTTAGGTTTGCTGTGTGACCTCATTTATGTGGATTTGGATGGCTCGTTCTGGTTCAACATTGAAATAATCCTGGCAGTAATCGTTATTATTCTTGGCTATCTATGCGCAGCTTTAATAAACACCCTGCATGACGATGAAGAGCAGACTATAGATGACAACTTATAATAAACTCAACAAGTAAAAATTCTCATCTTTTATTAGTATAAAATTATGATTGGTGAGCAGTGATGGGCATTCGTAAGGGTGGTATAGGCAAAATACCCCTGAGATGGATGGGGTCCCTCCCTCTGCAAATATTTTTTAGGAATTTTTCTCTGTACTTCTCTTAAATTCACAAGTATATTTTATCTTGAAACAAGTTCTCTACCCCCTGAATCGAACTCCCTGAGTAGGGAACTCCCTGAGTAGGGTACCTTCCGCATCACTGGAATTTAATTATGTGAAAGCCTTGGGGACCCCTCTCTCATATCTAAATAATTTATAAAGCCTTGAATATAAACCTTTTTGAAAGCTCTGGGAATAGACTTCCAATTTCTAAAACATGATTGAGTGAAGAGTATGTGCTTGGACAGTTTTAAAAGATTAAATTTTTCCAGTTTATTTGTTCCTGGCTTACGTTTATTGAACTTTGAACTTTGAATCCGGTTTCTATAATCTATTGATTTTTGATAGAAAAACATTTCAAAATAATCCGGGTTTTTGAGAAAAAGGCAGTTTTAACACTAAATAAATAAAAATTTATTAACATTAGTATTCTCTTTCAGATCCCTTTCCCTACAGTTCATCAGTGCTTGGGTGCAGAGGAAGTCTTACCACTGTGTCTAATACTTGAAGTGTTGTGCTTTGTTTTTATGGCTGTGCTTTCGATCGATTAGATTCTCACTCAAAGTGTATAAAAGAAATCAAAAGTTTTCAACAAAAAAAAGTTTTTTTATATTAGTTTTCAAACGAAGAAACAAATCATTATTTATTATCTTCTCTAAAGTAATCTATCAAGAAGTTAGTGATCTATCAACAATTTCATTAATCATCAAGCAAGAATAATGTCCTTTACTGACCACTTCCACCGAATTAAATATGCCTTGGTTACATTACGTATATTATTGATTATAGACGTAATAATAGACTTCAATCTGACTAAAGAAGAGCGCTATCAACAAATGCTGAGCGAATTCAATGAGTTTGGCTCAGATCTGATCCAACAGCTCTACTACGGGAACGTCATTCTCTGTCTCATGATCTTGGTGATCTTTTCGTTGGAACTTATACGGTTAATCGTCCAGGAATCGTTTGTGGGGGTTCTAGTATGGTCAGTTTTCAGCATTCCAGTGGACATAGTCTGGCATTTTATTGACCTGGGCGTTGACCTCTGGCCCGTCTCCATTGTGGGAATAATCATATCAGTGGCGTTTAATTGCCTGTTTATCACATTTGCCTTAATGATCTATCTGAAAAGGTCTAAGCTAAAAAGATTATATTTAGAAAAGACTCTAGTTTAAATTTTCAACCGTTTTATGTTATGTTAAGAACTCATTTTTTATTGCAAGAACATTTTAATAAAGTTAAAAAAAAGCTTAATCAACATTTTATTAAAATACATTTTATTTGTTCATGATCATTTATTTATTCAATGAAACAGTTTGAATTATAATTCTTATGCAAGGTTATTTTATGTCTTAAGTTTAACTTGCTCATTTGTTAAGATAAATATATTTTTTTTAATTCAGTTATTTAACTTGGTTTATTGATGATAAGTATATCTTTTTATAGGCTCTTGGAAGCTTTGAAACTAGCTTTTCGGTCATTTTGTCACTAATATTCAGCTTAATCTTCTTTAGTTTTAGCATTTGTCCAAGAACATTTCTTATTTGATTTGTAATTTTGAAATCAGTGGTGATATTCAAAAATTGAAGTCTTTTCAAATTGGTGATGATATCAAGCACAAATATCTCGCTCATATCTTCGGCACAGCCATAAAAGCTGAGCGTTAGATGAGTCAGGCCTTCGAGACCAGTGAGAGGTCTCATCATGAAGTCGGTGTGAAGGAGTAGATTGCACAGGATACTCTCTGTTTTTATCATTAGGGCCAAGGTTAATCTTCTCAAATGCTTGAATTTCTTCAAAGGTGAAAGCAGTTCGTTAACATCTAGGTGAGTGTTTGAGTTACCATTGATTTGGCAGACAATGCTCTTGAGATTAGGACAGTTAAGGGACAGTAGTGTCAACGCCTCTTCAAATACAGTTTCATTCAGCGCAAAGCCCAGGAAACTTAAATGAACAAGCTTGTCGAACTTAGCAAGTTCATATAGGATGTTGTTTGCGCTTTCGTAAGTAGTTAAATGTTTGACGTTAACATGCAAGCTTTCAATGCTCTTGTTAATATTGAAGAATGTTTGCAGTGGTTTAATGTCTTCCTCGTAGAGATTAATCACTAATTTCTTGAGTCGTTTGAATCGAAAATATTTAAAATCATTTAAATTTCCACTTTTTAGACGTAATTCCCGGAGGTTTACAAAGTGTTCCATAGCACCAAGGTGCTCTATATTCTCTATGTCCAGTACCTTTAACCTAGGCGCACTTTTCAGAATAAATTCATTTAGAACCACCTGGTCAATATTGACAAAATCGCAATTGATCCCTGTTAGTTTACCACAATTTTCCGATATTATCTTTATCCATTCACTATAAGAGTGGTTTAATGTCTGGAAATTCATGAAATAATTATCAAGGTACACCTCCCTCACGTTAGGGCACTTCTGCAGCAGAGAAGTGAAGTTCTTTTTGCTCATATCATAAAATAAATGATTGGATGAAGAATCGATTCGCAACTCATATAGTCTTCGGAAGACTGTCCTCTGGAACTGTTTGGACGCACATTCGAGTTTGATTTTGTCTTCGAGTGACAAATACTGGAGAACCACTTCACTCAAATCATCACATATTCTATGAGTGAAGGAATCCCTTCTGTATTTAACATAATTGTTAGACTTTCCCAGACAAATCCCCATTGTTTATCATTCAACCTGGATCACCTGTGATTGAATTTTGACCACAAATTAACTGATTCCGATATTGTTTTAATCAAAAATCTCAACAATATTTTGAAATAAACACAGAATTGTTTACATTAATAAAATTACTCAAAGAGAGAGCGTTTTCGCACAGAATCAGGAGAGGAATACATGCGCTCTGACAGTCATAAACTTATTCTATGCTTTGCTTTATTGACGACCTTGGTGTTATACGTAAATGCGTAGATGCGTACATTTGAAAAACTTTGATACGGAACAATTTATAGATTATCATTTAAGTTGAGTGGGAGACAGAGGGAGGGAGGGAGGGAGGGAGGGAGA
>JAQGAR010001178.1:0-10209 GCA_034697865.1 Oribatida sp.
TCTTTAAAGTAAATAAAACTTAAGCTTTTAATCGGATTTGGCGAGATAGGATTTTGGCCAAGTAGGACTAGACCACTCCGACCCCTCTTTTGCATACAGAGCCTAAAACTGGGATTAAAATTATTCGTATAATTCGTTAATAAATCATAAAAACTATTTAGAATTCATTAAAAGACTTAAAGAATGCCTTAATTTTTATCTACGCTTAGTATGCATTGAGTTTGAAATGAAACCACAAATTAAGGATAAATTATACAAAAGCGTAGGTCTTATTCACTAAATACCTATTAATTTTCAAAATCATATTAAATATTGTATGAAATTTATGAAAATAATTAATATTTTGTTGGTTTGTCTTAAAATCAGCTGATTTTTGGCTAATTACAAAGCTTTCGATTATAATGAGTGTAAGAATCAAAATAACTTCAAATACAACGACTTCTTCGAAATCTAATTAAAGTGATCGCAGATAAAAAAGTTTAAATTTTATCTGACTTTTCAATTATGAATAGAAAACCTGAAAACTTGCGGACATTTTTTTTTGTAAAATAACACAAATCAGATCATCAATCAGTCAAATGAATGATCAGATCAATGGCTTTAATTATTTTTATTTTTAGGTGAATATTCAGATTCAGCACAGAATAAGAGAAAATTGGATTTAACATCTCATTCTGAGTCATTCATTATAAAACTTGAAATTTAATTTTCAGATTTTGTTTTAGTTCTCAATCCATAACAGAAACTATCGGAACATATCTTTAGTTATTCTAATCTGAAAACCAATTCATTACTTTTAAATCCGCGAAAAATAATCGAAAATTTTACAAAATATGCGATTTTCTGTTAATTAGATTTAAATTACATGAGAACAGAAATTAAAATTATGATCGAATAGTTTGGAGTAATTGCTGACAAACTATGTGTAGATTTGATTGAATTTCAAACAATTGTGTTGTTTTCAAAGCTGTTTATTAGTGTTCAAAACAAAGTAATAATCTTCAAAGAATTCCCGTATATTCTCATAATTATTATATAAGAGTAGAAAAACACAATTTATATTCAAAATTAGATTTTTGAGAAAAGGTCTGCATTTGCACGATATGTGCGATCAGTTATGTGTTTATCACAACTAATAATAAATAGACTTAAATCTGATCTCTTATGCATCGCTATTATAATCGATATAATAATTATAAAACACTATTAGGTCTGAGCACCGGTAGAATGAGGGGCTCTATTATATCAATTTTAGTCTAAATATCACGCGTTTTAATAATAAATTTTCTTAAGAAATGTTTTTTCGCTTCTTATTCGCCACTTTATCCGATGGTTGTGCGAAATGAACTCTAAACTCATTATTCATATAACATGTATTTCATCTAAAACACAGTGAAATTCATAATGAAATTCGGGTAAAAAAACAAAATTTCTATGGTTTTGTTGTCGGATCATTTTTCAAACCTCTCCAACCCATCGACTAATTAAGTTAAGAAAGTCTGAGCCTTTTGTGTAATCATTTGATGTATGCATAAATAGATTGAAAAATAGATTGGATTTTAATTCAAACACAAAAACCATGAATTTATGGGTTGGGATCCAATCAAAAAAATTTCATTTAGATATTCCAAGAACAAACTCTGAAAAAGATCTTTAATTTCCTCTAAATTTTGAAAAATTACATCAACTTTACTCTATCTTGAATTGAAGTAAGGGCTGACTTTAAGGAAAATGTGTTCGGTTCGCGAAACCAGTCGCGACCTCTAGAAATGATATCCCAACGAAAGCCTTTGCAACTAAACTTGTTCAATGACAATCATTTTAAAACCAAATTTAATCTAAATTGAAGGTCATTTTCCTGGTGACTATTGATAGGAATTATGAATTTGAAACTCATTAATATTCAGTATTTTTCTGTTTAAATACTTCTTTAAATATTTTTCAAATGGAAAATATTTGTTTGGAAATTATATTCAAAGCACACATTAATTGAATAAAATGTTTATTAATTCCCAAAATAATCGCAAATTCGAGTAATATTTGAGAGGACTTTAAACACGATATCTATTTGTCTTTCAGGCAATTACTGAGTAATATCTAATGAATGCACTTTAAAAATACCTTTTATAACCTTATGTTTTGAGGAAAGAAAAGCATATCCTATGGTTGGCTAAAAATGTACATAAAATAGAGGAACAGATAAGAGAAAAGCAAACCTCTAAAGAAAGAGAGGTTAAGCAGATGCAAAACAACTCATTTGAATGCAAATTAAGTGGAAAATAGTCTAAAATAATAACACGTTATAGAAAAGTGTTTGTGAGCGCCGGGAATGCCTTCATAATGGGCGAGAGGCCAGTTGTGTGCATTGAGTCAGTTTTCATATTTCTCTCCCCAGCCATCGATATTTACAGGTTTATTGGCTTAAAAGCTAAATAATAGCCATTAACTAAAAAGTATTTGTCGGACCCATACCCATACCTACCCATAAATCTAAAACTGTTTTTAGGTCTTAAAAGCATAGAATAGTTGATTAGTTTTCAACTGTTGTGCTCTAAAACAGTCGAATATAGTGAACACTAGTCTTGAGCTAACGGTTTGACTTCTTCACAATTATAATAATTATTGGGTTAATAAGTGTTAACATATTTCGCTACACAAATGACTATATGTGCCCACACGCCATACCGTGACTTACTTCGTAAAAAAACGGATTCTTGAGCCGAAAATCTCGAAAAAAGACTGAGTGAAAGTCTTTGACTAAAAAACATATTTTTTATGGCTTTCATCCGTTGCTCACAAATCATAGGGTCATATAACTGGAAAAGTATTCTCAACCTAAACAATAAATTTATTGCATATGGAAATCTCAACTTTTAATTACATCGCTGAAAGAAAAATTGTTCGGATGTCCTATAGAAAGGCTTTGCTCAAACAAATCATATAAATCCTGAATATTTTTAATTCAAAAGAATGGCAACTATTGAGCCAAATATTAATTTTTAAAAGCAAAAGACATATTCAAAGTTCAAGTGTTGATATTTTTGTATTACATTTTATGAAAATAACACATTTTTTGCCAAAATATAAGTTTACGTAATATTATTGACTATTTATCTTCACTTTGTGTTGTGTTTTGTGAGAGATATGACCGAAAAAATTAAACGCAAATAATGTGGAAAATAAATTTGATGTAAAAAATGGAGGCCATTAAATAAATTGCATATTTACAGGAGATTAAGTGCGGGACCGGAGAGCAAAGGAACGAGAAGTATGGTGTGGGCCAACAGATTTGCCTACACTTATCTCTGAGCTGATGGTTATGCATGTGATGGCTGTCTGTCTGCACGATATTCAAAATTAATAGAATCAAAGTTTTCTCTATTTTTATGAAAAACGAGTCCTCGACTGGTAATCAATGCCTCGACTATTAGGATATTTTTAATAATAAATTAGTTTAATTTTAGACTCGACTACACTCTAATCTAAATTTATTTTTCCTTCAAATCAGAGCTAATGTTCTCATGAATGCCATTCAAGTCATGAAATATATTCAAATTATGCAAATTCGGGGCCCGGGGTCTAAAAGGAAAGCCTCAAAAGTTAATCGCAAAAAAATCAAATCTGATTTAAACCAAAATCAAAACTTGAAAATTATTTTTAATCTAATTATTGAGAACTTTAGTTAAAACTTTTGGTTTCAGGATTTGAGAAACTTATCTAAAGTACAGATATTCTGTAGTCTAATGGATGTTCAAAATAACACACAATTATCAGTAAATAAAAATAAATTAATATATAATGTGTGACCCAATTATGAATATATACTTAATTATTGGTAGACTTTGAGACCTTTGAGTTCTCGCACTCGAAAACAGCTCTAAAAACATGTCTAATATACTAATCATTTGAAAAATTTGTTTCAATTGAATAAAATATAAGACATTTTATTAACAAAGTATAAGATTTGCACTCAATTCAGACTAATAGGAACGGAGACATACATTTACCCTCTATTTTAATAATACTGATTAAAATATCAAATCATTTTCTCTCATTTACTGATATTTGCATTTAAGCGATAATTTTTTGTTTCACTAAAGTTAAGCGAATGTATGAAAAAACAAAAACTCAATTCAAACTTCAATAGTGCTATCAGTGCCTCAAAAGAGGAGAAAAATTGATAATAAATTATTGTTGAGATTAATTACATTTTTTTGCTATTATGTATATAAAAGTAATTTTTTCATTGAATATCAAAACAGTTGTACTGTGAATAGAGGCCAAGGATTTCGTATTTGTATTAAAATATATTGCAATTAATATTAAATATATTCAGTGAATGGAAAACCACTCTTTTCTCGACAATCAATTGATTGTAAAATATATCTTATATTCAAACAAATATAAAATATGTATTTTAATGATAACTCAAATGAAGTTTTCTGAAGTAAACTCCCAATTAATAGCCCGAAAGGCATTCCAATGGGTTTACTGAATAATCATTGAGTTTTGATACCATTCTGTTCTCGAGTTATATATCCTTAAGATTTCATATAAAATTATAACTTTCTATTCAATTAAAAACAGAGCACTTCATAACAAAAGTCTTCACTAAACCAAATCAAATGAAAAAAAAATCCATTTTTCAGAACTAAACTGAAGGATATGTCAAAAAAAATAAACGTTTTTTAATCGAAGGTTTCATTGAATATTTGAAATATTTTGTTCACAAACAGAAAATTCGTTTAATTAGTTTTGTATTCGAATTATTTGAAAATTTAGGGAAACTTTAATAAATTCAATCAATAATTGAGTTAATTATGCTTTTCATAAATCATACCTAATTTGAAAAATTCAAAGTTAAAACCTATAAAACTCCATAATTTTTAAAAGATAATTATAATCAAGTTAATTATATAAAGAAACCTAAGACTCAATAATACTTCGGGAGATTTTTTGATAAGAAATACATTTAATTAGTTTACAAAAAAAAAGTTTTAAACAAAATTCTTGTAAAAAGTCTGTTTTGATGACTATCTCTGATCTAAAAGTTCACTGTTAATTCTAAACCCGGATAATTAGCTTAAATAAATTTTACTTATTTATATCATTGAATGCATAATTAATTGACTTTACTCCAAATCAATGGTAAATATCAGTGATTTATTTGAGATCACGAATCAGTTAAATATATTCTATGCTTTCAAACAAATTATAAGTTTTATATTCACATTCATTCTCCGCATTCATTGATATTCAAAAGGTTTCGCAAATTGTTTCTCCGATTACTTGCATTCACGCAATCAAACCATTCAAACCATTTGAACATTTAAAACAATACAACAAAACTATGCAAACATTCACAACAAATGCATTAATTCGACAAAAATTAGTTCACAATAAATGTCTATACATTCACTTTGAAGGCATTAAAAAAATCAATTTGAATAATGCAAATCATTTTCCTTACCATTAGGACGACCCTCTTTTCCACATAACATCCATTCATCGGCTGAGTCCAGGTCCATCCGCTTAGTAAAAAACAAAATTTATACAAATGAGCTTGGTATTTGTGAAAATGTGGGAAATTGTCTCTAAACTTAAGCGAATTAACTACTAATAAGATGTGAACTTGGTTCTCTAATATGATTTGATAAATTGTCACTTAGCGCATGTCACTCATCGTAGAGGACAGTCCGTCAATCATTTTGTTAACTAGACTCAAAATTTTAATCATTTATAAAATTGTCAACATGAATGAATTTCAACAAGTTAAGATTGATTTCTTTATTTCTTGGTTGTTTTGATTGATACTTCTCTCGGGTTTCAAATCAAATTGAAGTTCAATTAATAAAAGTTAGGAAAAGCTTTCATAAAAGTACTCAAACTATACAAAACTATTCCAATCTATTATAAAATCTATAAAAAATCGATTAAAAATCGAGACTTTTGCCTTTTCGGAACTTTTGTGCTGCACTCAAATCGTGTAAATTCATTAATTATGAGATAATTTAGTATTAATTGAAATAATCGTTTCAAACAAATTCAACACATTTTAAGGAAATGTATTCTTAATATTTATTTATTATAAAAACTAAAATAATTTTTAATTTAAAAACATTCAAAATGTGACTAAAATATTGTTTTGAGGCAAAAGAACCCAATTTTCAATGATTAGTGATTATCTCACCTTTATTTTTAAGGATAAGTAAACTTAAATCACAAGAAGTTCTAAATTTTAATGAATACTAATTGAAAATTGAATTCATTTTTCAAATGAATAGCCTTTGAATATCTGATGCGAAGACTCACTGATTAAAGAATATCTTAAAGCTATAGAAACAAGTGATACAAATCGGATCCGTTCTTCTGATATCAACTTTTTAATCTTTTTTAAGATCCCCTCGGATTGGATTCGGGTACTAACCAACTCTCCTCTCTCTATCGTGGATGCACTGAATAATAAAGTAATTAACTGATAATTAGGTAAATCAGAACTGATATGAAATTAATTCAAAGAGTCATAAGACAAATCTTGGGGTTTCAGGCAAATCTTAATCGGAGCTCAAAATCAGAATTAACTCAAATGATTGCTTTGATTATAATTAAAATCATTTAAATTTGTACCCAAAAAAAACATAGATTTATGAGACAGTAGTTGAATGACAATTAACAACATTTTAGTCTTAAAAACCCAATGAATGGTAATAAAATTTGAGGTCATTTGAGTGATGCCATCGAAATTTCTTTGAAATCGTAATCAAACCAAAGATTTATTGGTTTTTTTAGGCGATTGGTTTCGATTTTAAAAACTTTCTATAAACTAAACTAAAACTCAAAACTTTAAACTGAAGGACAGTCGGTAGTGGATAAGTGCTTCGCATAACTTAACAAATATAACTTATATAAGTACCGCTTTGCTAATGGTTATGATAATGATGCGGGCGGAACAAGAGTACTATCCCTGCCATTGTCATAATTATCAGTGCCCATTGATCTAGTTGTAATTATATTCTTGTACTTCAGGGAATTGTTAGCTCATTGTTCAGCAACTTTCTTTTTAATGGAATCATCAAAGATAGTCTACCATACTTGATATGATATCACTACAATAACCACAAACTCCATGTATTGGAGATATACTTTGAAAACAAACCCCAATTAACGAAAGAGTTGTAAACAAATCTATACTATTATATAAATAGAAAGTATCTTATAGATTCTGAAAATTACAACAATAGAATGCTCCTTATTTTCTTCAAAATATGTTAATGAGTTCAACGATTTCTTGCACGCACATTTAATTAATTGAAAAGCCCTAGTTAATAAATAAATTGATATTCTTTTCAAAGTTTTATTTTATAAAATTCTTAACTATAAGATATAATTTTATATAAATTAACAAGATGAGATTCAAATCCGATCAAAAGATATCACATTTATTAATCTGTTTCTGAAAAAGAGACGAGAGTTTCAGAGTTTGTATTTAGCGCTCAAACAATTGGCGCCCTTTTGTTGTCATAACGACTGCGTGTTTGAGTCGTCGACAGTTTATTGTGAGTCACGTGAGAGTCGACTGAATCGCTCGAAAACAATGACTCAATCGGCGAATAATCGGTGGATTTTCGACTTAAGTCGACTTCAAAACAGTCCATCGAAGAGAGATGGCATCGGTCAACACGAGGAGGTCCTTCTGAGACAGAAGGGCACGACTTTGATCAAAGATATGGTCCAACAGCTCAAACTGTAAGTCCAAAATTGTATTTGTGGTCCTCTATAACACGTGTTATTAAACGTGTCCTCAAAATGCGGTCTCAAAACCCATTCCAATAATATTTTTACCGATTGTTTAGTCGACCGATTTGTATGAATACTGCGATCGTGTATTTCCATCGATTCTTCGGTTTGCGATCATTCAAGAGATTTGATGTCTACGTAAGTATCAAAACATTGAGTCATCTTTTAATCGTTTTCATGCGTTTCAATACTTTTTGTCTTTGATTTCAATTATTTTTTGTTTATTTTGTGTTTTTGTTGACAATTAATGGCATTTAAAGTGTTTTTAATTGATTTAAATCTTAAATTCGAAGAAATGGTTTAAAAATTGCATAAATTATGTATTTATTGCGTAAACCTATTGAATGACTCATCGATTGTTTTGTTCTTTTAATTCAAATAATTAATATTCATTTGATTTTGAATTTTGCAGCGAATATCTGTTTGCTCTTTGTTTTTGTCGGCGAAATTCGAAGAACAGCCCATTTTTAAGGAACATATCATAAAATTATGGTTTCATATAAAAAATACCAAAGTATCGGAAGAGGTATTGATTTCCCAAAAACATTGTGTTTCCGATAATTAACAGAAATTCTCTAAAAGTTATACAAAAAAGAGTGCGAAAAACTGGTGGAAAACGAAAACGAAATGTTACTGACCTTTGGGTTCGACCTATCGGTCATTCATTTCCAAACTGTAATCTGCACGGCCTCTGATCCAACTGTGATAAACAAAAACATCCAAAGGAATGCTTACATCATAGCCGGAGATCTGCTGAGGCTGTCCACCATTTGTCTGGAATACTCTCCAAACTTCGCCGCCTGTATTTGCATATACCTGTCCTCAACTCTTCTCAAACTTCCGGTAGTAATATCGGACTCTTGAATCCCATTTAAACCCAATTTAAACAAATGTTTAGATAAGTGCTACCAATTGGTGTCACAAAATGGATGCTGAGGTTAAACTTTCGGACGTCCAAAGGGAGGCCGAAAAGTTCAAGTCATACATAAATACGTCGAAACTTTCCATCGAAGAGAGGAAAAGGAAACAGATATTCGATGCGTCCACCAGTCCTGAGAGCGCCTATTCGAGCGGATCGGGAAACTCTCCTCTTTTTGATGATCGGCCGGTAATTCAAAGACATATTTTGAATGATTTCTTCAATTATTTGTATGTTTTTGTCGTTTTCGGGCGAAACAGAAATCAAATGTCATTTCGACCGATAATAACAAAACTCATAGAAAATCTAATCATTCTTTCGGTCAAATCATCGCAACTAATAAACGAATTCGAACCGAAAAGAGCTCTTTAGGTAAACCTTCAGTCAAACCGAAGACCAATCCATTGACTAATTCTCAAAATTCGATAAAAACAAAAGTATTGACAAACAGTACACAAAGTGCTGTTAAAACAGAGATTACTGGCGTTTCCACAAACGACACAACAGTTAATAGAGTAAATAAATTTCAGAAAATAGTTAAACCTAATGGCGAAGTCGTTCGAGTAGTGCCCAACCCATCGGTAAAGATAGCTTCCAAGACAGTCAACCATATGAACAGTTCCTCAACAACCAAACAAACCACTCAAACGAATGGCAGTTCCTTATTATGTAAAAAAGGATACAAAAAACTCAATCTTAAGATCACATTCTCAACAAACGACGACTCGAATACATCGGACGCCAATAAAAGGGTCGTCGAAGACATCGGACACAATTCGACACCAATTGTCAAAATAGAGAGTTGAGTCCTAACATAGAATTATGAAAATAAAATTCACTTTTCAACAAATCAGTGCATAAAAGAGCAAACAAACCACTCCTTCAATCATTAGCTCTTTTATTGAATTCAAACTTAAATTGCCTTAACTTTGAAAATGTCTTTTGTTTGTTCTTTTAAATTAGAGTCTATTCCTTCTTTTCTTTCAATTTAGAGATAAGTGTTTTACCAAAAAAAAATGCTTTTATTAATAAATCACTGAAAGAATTACTTTTTGTGATATAAGAAATGTTTTAAATAATGTTCACATACTTTGTATAAATATTAAAATCGATTAATGATTGCAATAACTTTCATAAACTCAATAAATATTGTTTTTTTATATTACATTCAATTAATCATTGATTTGTCTGTCAATCGATTGCATTGATTTTATTGTTTAAATGTAAGTCTGAATTGTCTTCGCTTTCCATAACTGACACAACATTCGAGCCGTGATTTTTCGTGAACGGACAGTCTGGACGTCACTGACTGCCAAAAGGAACTCCATTGTCATCGATTCGGGCATTGTCTTAATGAGACACGCGATCAGATTCATTGGCATAAACTGTAATATTTTGTGCGAATCGTTTTTAACGCAAAGAACTAATTGCTCTAAAAATAGGGATGGAATCAAAGTTCGGTGACTTATAGTGGAGTCGGCGGCTATTAGTGT
>JAQGAR010001179.1:0-10195 GCA_034697865.1 Oribatida sp.
TTTGATTTTCGGGCTTTTGATTTTCGGGCTTCTAATTTTCGGGCTTATGATTTTCGGGCTTTTGATAGCATCCCAAAGTTATTGCCATCAACCGTAGCTGTCGCAACCGTGCTTAAGTTGCATGACTCATTTTAATTTATTGATCGCACTATAATTTATTATTAATGCTTTTTGAATTTATATAGATTTGAATTCTCAAATATCTTTTTATTGGATTAGCTCTCCATTAAGTTAATATAATTGACCTAGAATATTCACTGAATGCAAATTATACTGAGAATATACATAAAAATATATTATATTCAATGTGAACTTTTAAAACATCTAATCATTGAACACATTTATCGTATTTAAGTGGTCTTTCATTTGAGTCAATAATTTGATGTTTTCAAATCGCCCAGAACATATTGACATTAATTTCAGGGGTCATCACAAGGGGGTAGACCATTTGCCCCCTTGTACTAAAAATCTTGATTTAAATCATTTTCATACAAATTTTTGGCGAAATAAGGATTTTCTTTTGCTTCAAATCATTAAAACTTTGAATATCTTTAATTACATTCAAGACTTCAGACTTTTTCGAAACAACATTACATTATTTTCTTTGATTTCAGTGAAAAAAATTAAAATACTTATTATAAGTGTTAGTTATTAATTTATGCCTGGTCAATTTACTTTCTAGCTCTTTGATCACTTCAATCAATTGTACTCGACTCAATTCACTAGTTTCTTTATTAAAACCCATTTTAGAAGATATTATTGAATAAGAGTTGAAAACTTGAATGAAAGTGCTGTCCATTCATTAAACTTTATATCAAAATAATTAAAATTACTTTCGTTTCAAATGCATTCGTTTGATGTGTTTATTGAGATTTGATTTATCAGTGAATCGTTTGTCGCAATTCTTGTGATCACAAATGAAAGGCTTTTCTCCCGAATGAATGCGTTTGTGATTAATTAGACCCAACTTATGAAAGAATGTTTGTCCGCAGTCTTTGTAATCGCATTCAAACTTTCTTTCCTTCCAATGAACGCATCGTTTGTGTCGAATGACATCTATTTTAGTGTTAAACCGTTTTTCACATTCACTCCAATCGCAAACATACTGTCGTTCATTTGAATGAATCAATTGATGTGCTTTCAAATGATGCGAATGTTTGAATAGTTTAACACATTTATCGCATTTAAACGGTTTATCATTTGAGTGAATCATTTGATGGGCTTTTAAATGACACAATTGTCGGAAACTTTTATCACAAACTTTGCATTCGTAAAGCTTTTGGTTTAAATGAATCAATTGATGAACTTTCAAATGATTCAATTGTCGGAACTGTTGAACGCATTTATTGCATTTAAACGGCTTCTCATTCGAGTGAATCAATTGATGTCGTCTTAAACTAGAGGGATGTCCTAACCTTTTGAAACATTCCTTACATTTAAACAATCGTTCATTTTTATGAACCGATTGATGAGATTTGGGTTCTTTTTCGAAATCAGATTTCAATTTAGGTTTTATAGTCTTCAAACACTTTTTCACTTTCGACTTCTTCGAGGATTCACTGATATCGACATCAATTCTGTGGACTACTCTTTCATTAATGACTGAATCAGAGCTCAGATCTAAATTCCTGAATCTTTCGAAAGTCTCTTTATTTAGTTTTTGTTTAGCGAGTCTTTTATAACGTTTTTCAAAAGAATGAATGCGTTTGTGTCGAATCAGATCAGAATTATTGAAAAATCTCTTTTCGCAGTCTTTGAAATCACATTCAAACTGTCTTTCCTTCAAATGAACGCATCGCTTATGTGAAATGAGATCTGCTTTTGTGTTAAACCGTTTTTCACATCGAATCCAATCGCAAACAAACTGTCGGTTATTTAAATGAATCAATTGATGTCTTTTCAAACCACTTGATTGTTTGAAAGATTTATGACATTCCTTGCATTGAAACCGCTTTTCATTTGAGTGACTCAATCGATGGGCTTTTAAATCATATGATTGTCTGAAATATTTATGGCATTCATTGCATTTAAACGACTTCTCATTTGTGTGAATCATTTGATGAGTTTTGAGATGTGTTTCACAATCGGCTTTGTATTGACATTTGGGCCAAAAACACTTAAATCTATGAGATTTATCCACGGATTCATTGATATTAACATTACTTCTGCAGATATTAATCTCATCGATGACTGAATGAGAGCTCAAATCCAAATTTACGACTTTTTGGGCGGTCTTTTGATTCAATTTTCTTTTAACGAGTCTTTTAAAGCGTTTTTCTGCCGAAGGGATGCGTTTGTGAAACAATTGATGGACTTTTAAATGAATTAAATATCGAAACCTTTTCTTACATTTATTGCATTTTAAGAGCTTTTCTTTTATATGAATTAATTCATGTCTTCTGAGCACAGATTTGAAACGAGTTTTGAATAGACATTTCAGACAATTTAAGCTGTTTTTCACTTCAGAGTTATCGATGGATTCAATGATATTGTCATCACTTCTGTGAACTCCAATTTCATCGATTGTAATCTCAATGAGATTTTCACTAATTTCTTGGAATCCAATGCGTGTTGCGATCGAATCGGTCGACATTTTCTTCAATTGATTTTCAAATGAATAAGAAAAGTGTGAAAACATGTGAAACACGTGTTTTGTATTTATTTTGAAATTTGAAGCCTTTAGTGACGAAAGCGTTGAAAAGTCGAGACATCTGTTGAATGCTTTCAATAAAAATTTAATAATAAGAATCTCTTCATTCGCTTACAGTTGTCAGAAAATAAATTATTAATCAATACTTAATGAGATTTTGTGAATTTCATAATACAGTTTAAAAGTTATTTATGTTTACAAATTTCAATAGAGACTTGATAAAGCATTTAATCATGGATCATTCACTCTAAATATTTAAAATCCAACTCAACATTAATGAGAAATTTGAAATAAATAAAAATAATAGAAAGTTATTATCAACCGTAGTTGTGGCAACCGTGCTTAAGTTGCATGACTCATTTTAATTTATTGATCGCACTATAATTTATTATTAGCTCTATTTGAATGTGAATTTGAATGCTCTATTATCTATTCATTAGATTCTAATGTAAGAATTTATTGTTTTTATTATTCTTCATTCTACGAATTATATTATTTTTAGTACCCCATAGAACAGAAAAATCTTGATTTAAATTATTTCCATAAAAATTTTTGTGGCGAAATAAGAATTTTCTTTTGCTTCAAATCATTAAAACTTTGAATATCTTTAATTACATCCAAGACTTCAGACTTTTTCAAAACAATATTTTCTTTGATTTCAGTGAAAAAATTAAAAAACTTATTATAAGGGTTAGTTATTAATTTATGCCTGGTCAATTTACTTTCTAGCTCTTTAATTACTTCAATCAACTGTACTCGACTCAATTCAAAATATTTCTTTATTAAAACCCATTTTTGAAGATATTATTGAATAAAAGTTGACTTGAGTGAAAGTGATGTAAACATCAATCGATTATTGTATATAAATTATATACAATTGTATATAAATTTTATATAAATTATATAATATAATCTATACTTTTTATTGCATTCAATGATCAGAGGCTTTGCTTACAATTTTCAAAGCCTTTTAAATCACAGAAATCACAATTGGTTCACATTAAAGACATTTTGAGAATGGTTTTACGAAATCATAGAATAGTTCTTTAAATTAACTAAATTTTTATTAATTTTTATCAAGTATATTTTATTAGATCATACATGTATGTAATAATTCATTTCTATTGATATTAATCCCAAAATTGTTAATTAATAATTGTTTCAACTAATTTATAGTCAAGTTTTATGAAATACCTCAATCACTTTTGTTTCAAATGACTTTTTTTGATGTGTTGATTGAGATGTGATTTTTGAGTGAATCGTTTGTCGCAATACTTGTGGTTACAAATGAAAGGCTTTTCTCCCGAATGAATGCGTTTGTGTTCATTCAATTTGTATTTATCTCTGAATCTCTTTTCGCAGTCTTTGTAATCGCATTCAAACTTTCTTTCTTTCAGATGAACCCATTGTTTGTGTCGAATGAGATCTGTTTTTCTGTTAAACCGTTTTTCACATCGAATCCAATCGCAAACAAACTGTCGTTTATTTGTGTGAACCAATTGATGTATTTTCAAATGATTTGATTGCCTGAAAGATTTATGGCATTCATTGCATTTAAAAGGTTTTTCATTTGTGTGAATCATTTGATGAGGAGCGAGATGTCCTTCATTGAAGGTAATGTATTGACATTTGGGCCAAAAACACTTATAAATCATTGTTTTATCCATGGACTCATTGATATTTAAGTGAATCAATTGGTGGACTTTTAATTTAGACAATTGTCGGAAACTTTTATTGCAATCTTTGCATTCGTAAGGCTTTTCGTTTGAATGAATCAATTGATGTCTTTTCAAATGAGACAATTGTTGGAAGTGTTTAACACATTTATCACATTTAAATGGCTTCTCATTTGTGTGAATCAATTGATGTCGTCTTAATTTACTTAAATATGTAAAACATTTATCACAATCCTTACATTGGAGTGCTTTTTTAATGGTATATGTATTCGAGTGAATTAATTGATGTCTTTTCAAATTACCTAATCGTATGAACTGTTGAACACATTTATCGCATTTAAACGGCTTCTCATTTGTGTGAATCATTTGATGAGTTTTAAGATGTGTTTTACTATTTGGTTTGTATTGACATTTGGACCAAAAACTCTTATAACCCATAAATTCATTGGAATAAACATCACTTTTGCATATTTTAATCTCATCGATGACTGAATCAGAGTTTAAATCCAAATTCACCACTTTTTCGGCGGTATTTTTATTTAATTTTCTTCGTTTAACGAGTCTTTTAAAGCTCTTCCCCGAAGAATGGAAGCGTTTGTGAATCAATTGATGGACTTTTAAATGACTTAAATATCGAAACCTTTTCTTACATTTATTGCATTTTAAGAATCTTTCCTTCATATGAATCAATTCATGTCTTGTGAGAACTGATTGGAAACGAATTTTGAATCGACATTTAAGACAATTAAAGTTTTTTAAGTTATCCACTGATTCATAGTTAACATCACTTCTGCAGACTTCGATCTCATCGATTGTAATCTCAATGAGATTTTCACTAATTTCTTTAAATCCAATGCGGGTTGCGATCAAATCGGTCGACATTTTCTTCAATTAATTTAAATTCAAAGGAATAAGAAAAGTGTGAAAACATATGAAACACGTGTTTTGTATATATTTTGAATTTTAAAGCCTTTAGCGAAAGCGTTGAAAAGTCGAGACATTTGTTAAATGCTTTCAATAAAGGATTATATCATCTCATCATCTCTGGTATATAAAGTATTACTTTTATTTACTACATATTACTACAATTTAAAATCGCGAAACATGGTATAAATAAGTTGTGAAACACACTGGACTATCTCAGGTAGTTTCGATAAACTCTATGTGTAATAATTATGTCTAAATTTAATTCAATTTTTATGTATTCTCCAGAATGTATACACTAAGGAATATTCCGCGCATTCATTCTGAAAAATCAATATTATTGATCCGTATAGTTGTGGTCTTAGCCTGTTAACTTATTGAAAGCTTAATTGGACCTCTTAATTTTTTCATTTTTTTCAATGTTATTCATATGATTTAATTTCAACAGAGCATTTTCCAATTTGTTTGTATTTAGGGTGAGCATTCCTATATTATAGGCTCCGTTGGTACATTTAAACAAATAATTTCTCTCTCTTATTCTGGTCTGGTTTCTCATTTAAAAATAAATGATTGCGTACAAATCGATTTTCCCTTGCACATGAGCCGTTTTTCTAAAAATCCCCCCTCCCCTGCTCATCACTGAACAAAACTATTAAAATTGATTTCAAGGTCGAAGCAATCAAAATTAATGCAAGAAAATGCAAATTGGTACCAGAAATCATATGAATGATTTGAATCCTCTTTAACTCTTTAGAGGAAACACCTAATCAACTGATAGTTATAAGATTCAATATTTATGACCTTTTAATAATAAATGTTTAAAATGAGTTTAAATTTGTTTATTAAAAGTTATTTAATTATATTATTTTTGTTAAACTAACCCAGGGGTCGCCAAGCTTTCCGATTTCAGAGGGTATAGGGGGGATTTTTCGGTTCGAGCTCAGGGGGATCAGGTAGGGGGTACAATAGCGGCCGGAAGTACCGAAAATACGCCATTTTGTCCTTAATTTACCGCTTTTGACTCTAATTTCGGTTAAATACAGCTTTAATTCAGTCTAAATTACATTAAATTGACCTTAAATCTTAAGTTTATTACTAACATGTAAGGACAAACTGGCGAAAAATGGCCGCCGTGCTTCGCGCGTCGACAAAATCCAGGGTGCCCCCTGTTTCTCAAAGGTTCAGGGCTCAAGTGTTTTTCAACCACAGGGTGATAAATTGCCATTTTTAATAATAATTAGATTAAACAATGGTTTCAAGAATTTTGTGTCAAATGAATTCTTTTGATGTGTATATTCAGATTTGATTTTTGAGTGAATCGTTTGTCGCATTCCTTGTGGTTACAAATGAAAGGTTTTTCTCCCGAATGAATGCGTTTGTGTCGATTTAGATGTTGATTAGTCGAGAATCTTTTTTCGCAGTCTTTGTAATCGCATTCAAAGTTTCTTTCCTTTAAATGAACGTATCGTTTGTGTCGATTGAGCTCTGGTTTAGTTTTAAAACATTTTCCGCATTCACTCCAATCACAAACAAATTGTCGTTTATTTGAGTGAATCAATTGATGTTTTTTCAAATGAGAAAATTGTCGGAACTGTTGAACACATTTATAGCATTTAAATGGCCTCTCTTTGGAGTGAATCAATTGATGTCGTCTTAATTTAGAGGAAAATCGGAACTTTTGAAAACATTCATCGCATTTAAACGCCTTCTTATTTGTATGAATTAATTGATGGACTTTTAACTGAGATAATTGACGGAAACTTTTATTACATTCTTTGCATTTGAATGGCTTTTGATTCGAGTGAATTAATTGATGTGCTTTCAAATTACCCGAAATTCGGAATTGTTTAACACATTCATTGCATTTAAACGGCCTTTCATTTGTGTGAATAGTTTGATGTCTTTTAAGATCTGATAAATAAGAGGCATTGTATTGACATTTGGGCCAAAAACACTTATAAAACGATTTATTGAACTTTACATCACTTTTGCAGATTTTGATCTCATCGCAGACTGAATCAGAGCTCAAATCTAAATTCCGGACTCTTTTGGCGGTCTTTTGTTTCAATTCTTGGTTAACGACTCTTTTATAACGTTTTCCCGAAGAATTGATGCGTTTGTGAAACAATTGATGGACTTTTAAATGAATTAAATATCGAAACCTTTTCTTACATTTATTGCATTTTAAGAATCTTTCTTTCATATGAATTAATTCATGTCTTCTGAGAACTGATTGAAAACGAGTTTTGAATCGACATTTCATACAATTAAAACTGTTTTTCGAGTTACCAACAGATTCATAGTTACCATCACTTCTGCAGACTTCGATCTCATCGATTAAGATCTGAATGAGATTTTCATTAATTTCCTGAAATCCAATGTGTGTTGCGATCAAATCGGTTGACATCTGTTAAATGCCTTCAATAAGATTTATAATAAGAATCTCTTCATTCGACTCCAGTTTTCATAATTTAAACTTTTATTAAATAACTAATTAATCACATTTTGAGAATAAATTGATAAATGATTTCATAATACAGTTTAAAAGTTATTCAAGTTTACAAATTTAATAGAGTACTGAACTTGATATAGCATTTTATCATGGACCATTCACTCTGTAAATATTTGAAACTTAACTCAACATTAATGAGAAATTTGAAATAAATGAAAATTATTAAAAGAAAGTTATTGCCATCAACTGTAGCTGTGGCAACCGTGCTGAAATTGCATTACTCATTTTAATTTATTGATCGCACTATAATTTATTATTAGTTCTATTTGAATGTGGATTTGAATGCTCAATTATCTACTCATTAGATTCTAATGTAACAATTTATTGGTTTTATTATTCTTCATTTTAGGAATTGTATTATTTTTTGTTCAATGATTGTGGAAAATGATGAACTTGCTCAAATTAAATTGACCTCATTTATCTTGCAAAAATTGATTATTAATTTTAAATTCAGTAATTATTACTAGGTTATTATTTTATTATAAAATTGATTAAAAACCTAGAAAAGACCCTGAAAACATTTGGAAACTGGCTAATTAAATTATCAATTTTTTTTAAAGTTTTCAGTAAACTCATTGAAACCATTGTTTCAAACGACGAATTCTGGGATTTGATTAAAATATTAAAATAATTTGTTCATCTGATACAAGAAGTGAATCGACTGATGAAAATCAAAGCATTTATTTAAAAATCGTATATAAATGTAATCAATAGTTTCACTAAGAAAAGTTTTGAGTCTCTCAACAAATCAAGTTCTTTGAGTCAAATGTTGGCAAAAGAGTCCATCAAAATAGCAGTGAAAACCTTAAAAAAATCATTAGATGTAAACAAAACAAAAAACACTTTTAACTCTTCAGAGGAAACACCTATTCAACGGATAGAAAATTAGATTAAATTTGTTTTTATAACAATATTATATCGATATTTGAAAGTTTACTTATTTTTGTTTCACTTCTACTTTAAATGAATTGTTTTTATGTGTCGAATGAAATCAAATTTAAGAGCGAATCTTTTGTTGCAATTATTGAGGTCACAAATGAAAGGCTTTTCTCCCGAATGAATGAGTTTGTGTCGAATCAGATCATTATAAGTAAAGAATGTCTTTTTGCAGTCTTTGTAATCGCATTCAAATTTTCTTTCCTTCAAATGAACTCTTCGTTTGTGTTGATTGAGTTGTGATCTTCTGTTAAACCGTTTTCCACATCGAATCCAATCGCAAACAAACTGTCGTTTATTTAAATGAATCGATTGATGTGATTTCAAATCACTCGATCGGACGAAAGCCTTATGACATTCATTGCATTTAAAGGTTTTTTCGTTTATATGAATCATTTGATGAGATTTGAGATGTGCTTCTTTAGAGGTATTGTATTGACATTTGGGCCAAAAACACTTATAAATAATTATTTTATCCATGGATTCATTGATATCGACATCAAACCTGTGGACTACTTTCTCATCTTTGACTGAATCAGAGCTCAAATTAAAATTCCCGACTTTTTCGCCGGTCTTTTGATTTAATTTTGTTGTTTTAACAAATCTTTTAAAGCGTTTTTGCGTCGAATGGATGCGTTTGTGAACCAATAATTGATGGACTTTTAAATGACATAAATATCGAAACTTTTTCACACATTTATTGCATTTTAAGAGCTTTTCCTTCATATGATTCAATTCATGTCTTCTGAGCACTGATTCGAATCGAGTTTTGAATCGACATTTGAGACAATTAAAAGTGTTTTTCAATTCGGAGTTATCGATGGGTTCAATGATATTTTCATAAATTATATGTACTTCGATCTCATCGATTGTAATCTCGACGACATTTTCTCTAATTTCCTGAAATTCAATGAGTGTTGCCATCAATTCGATCGACATTTATATCAATTTGTATTTAAATCATTTAATTTGAAAACAAATGTATAAGAGGTTTGTTTACAGTTTTTAATGCTGTCAAAGAATATTTGGTTCACAACATTAGAGACATCTTTTGAGTTAATTTATTCACTTAATATATAAGATTTACGTTTGTAATTTACCCTGGAATAATTGAATATCAATTTCATGTTCTGTTATTATAACTAAGTTATTATGTTTTATAAAATTGATCAAAAATCTAGTTTATAGTTTATCAAACTGGAATCATTCAGTGAAATTCAAGAAGACAGTGATGTCCCTAATTCTCAGATCTCGACATTAAATGTGATCTCAATCCTTTAACCCTTCAATGGAAACACCGAATCAACTGATTGTAAATAAGATTTAATTTATTTTTAAACATTTATTACATTTTAATAATGAATCAAAATTAGAATTAATTGTTTTAAATAGGGTTTGATTTGTTTATTGAAAGTTTATTTACTGTTAGTTTCCACTGAATAGCCCTATCATGTAAAATAAAACCTCCATAGTTTTAACCGTCTTATGACATGGTTT
>JAQGAR010001180.1:0-10194 GCA_034697865.1 Oribatida sp.
AATGGCGGAAAAAATGGCGGCAGCGCTTCACGCGGCTGATATTTTTTCTGGGTGCTTCAATTTCTAGGAGGGTGGTAAATCAGGATTTTTCGGTTCTATGGGAGTGGTAAAGGGTCTACCACCCTCTTGGCTAGCCCTGTTTAATTTAATACCAATAAAAGAAAAATCATTGGACTGAAATTATGATTTTTAAAAGATGACCTAGCAAAATAATTTAATGCGATTCTTATGATAAATTGGGAATAACTTTCTTGAATTAAAGAAAACTGTGAGAAAGTAAAATATTGGGCTATTTTAGGGCCCAACGAATAGCAATGAGGTTTAAAAAGCTTTTTGGGCCAATAGTGAGCAGTGGTGTCACATGTGTCTATCGCTATGTTTGAGAGCCGCCGCACTGTCACAGTCCTCTCACAGTCCTCTCATTGAAGGTCCTCTCCTGAAACAGCGTGCAGACAGACTGTGCTCTTCACTATTACATCATCCAAACAGTTTGTCCTTCAAAGTCATTGAGCTTTTGCTCTTTACTACAGAATACAAGTTTCCTAATTGTGCTTCAAATGTGGAAAAGGCATTCATAAGGCATTCAGAAGACACCAACAATTGAATGCAATTATTATTTTTCTATTAGTTTTTCATTAATTAATCAAAACGTGTTTCTCTTACTTAAGCGGCGTTTATATCGTTAACGCATTTCCTCTTTTGATTCACAGAAATTGTTATCAAAATCAAAATCAAATAAAAATTATATTTTTAGTGATAATAATCTTTGCATTTATTTGATTGAAAAGTTGTGGAAATAAAAGGAAATCAGTTATGACTTTAGAGGAAACTAATGATAACGAAGACATTATTAGTGAATCAAATAAGCAATCAAAAGATGAAGAATCAAAACAGTCGTCTTCCACCACCGACCAGGAGTTCATTTTCATCCACGACACAGGATTTAATGTCCTCATACAAAGTCCCGGTGCGGAGGCCTTCGAAATACAAGTATGTTTACCGCCAACTCCTCTCCCGATCATTATTTTTATGTTTGCAAAATATTTGATGGTTAGGTCAGTGCAATGGAATTGGTGCAAGAGATACACCATCTGCTGATGGATAGGGAGGACACATGTCACCGCACATGCTTTTCACTGCAATTGGATGGACTCACTTTAGACAACTTCACTGAACTAAAGAACATCGAAGGCCTCAAAGAGGGTTCTGTCATAAAAGTGATAGAAGAGCCGTATACTGTCCGCGAGGCGCGAATCCACTTAAGACACGTTCGCGATCTCCTAAAGTCATTGGATCCGTCGGATGCCTACAATGGAATTGACTTAAATTCTCTTTCGTTCGTCAATACTATCTCTCAATCAGACGTTTCGGGTCTGTTTTCACAAATATTTTTAGTCGAAAATCAATTTTTGTGACCTTTGATTGCAGAGAAGAAAAGAGTTTTACGAAGCGATTCGGTTGACTGCACGCCTCCCGACTATGTATTGCCCGGAAGTAAAGACAGACAATTACTTCCATTACAGCCTCAGAGCAAAGAAAAAGTGAGAATTAATTCGATATCTTATCGGAAAATGTTATAAAAGTTGGTCAATTCAAAGGGTCCGACAGCTATGAAAGTGCTGACTGCCAGTGGATGGAACCCCCCTCCGGGCACCCGCAAACTTCACGGAGATTTGATGTATTTGTATGTAATAACTTTGGAGGACAAACGATATCACATAACGTCTTCGACGCGAGGCTTTTATATCAATGAATCGACTGAAGACGAATTTAATCCAAAGCCGGCGAACCCTAAAGTAGTTTATCACTCACTCATTGATTTACTCAATCAAATCAGTTCCACATTTAAACGCAATTTCGCTTTAATTCAACGTAAAAGACATCAAAGACATCCTTACGAAAGAGTCGCCACTCCTTATCAAATGTATTCGTGGACAGCCCCACATCTCGAACATACCATTGACTCTATTAGAGCTGAAGATGCCTTTTCTTCCAAACTTGGATACGAAGAGCACATACCCGGTCAGACACGTGATTGGAATGAAGAGCTTCAGACAACGCGGGAACTAAAACGCAAAACACTTCCCGAAC
Source organism: Oribatida sp. (assembly GCA_034697865.1). Lineage (NCBI taxonomy): Eukaryota > Metazoa > Arthropoda > Arachnida > Sarcoptiformes > Oribatida sp. The sequence goes on from JAQGAR010001180.1 coordinate 2,092, forward strand.
GACTACTAAGAGAGAGGGCTATATTCAAAGTGCACAGCGATTTTATAGCCGCTGCCAGTCGGGGAGCGGTTGCGGTCATCGACGGTAATGTAATCGCCATAAATCCCGGCGAAGAGACCAAAATGCAAATGTTTATATGGAATAACATATTCTTCAGCCTTGGATTCGATGTTCGCGACCACTACAAAGAGTTGGGCGGAGACGCGGCTGCTTTGGCTGCGCCCACAAATGACCTGCAAGGGGTCAAAGCATACAGTGCCCTTGATGTCGAAGGCCTCTACACTTTGGGAACGGCTATAATTGATTACAAAGGTTATCGCGTTACAGCTCAGAGCATAATACCAGGTATTTTGGAGAGAGAGCAGGAACAGTCGGTTGTCTACGGCTCAGTAGATTTTGGCAAAACTGTGGTCACTCACTCAAAGTACTTGGAACTTCTTAACAAAGCGGCTCAAGTCCTCAAAATACTGCCACACAAAGTGATGACCGAAAACGGAGAGGAAATCGAAATTTGTTCGTCAGTTGAGTGCAAAGGAATTATTGGAAACGATGGCAGACATTATATTCTTGACTTATTGCGAACTTTCCCTCCCGATCCAAACTATTTGATTCTGGAGAACGAAGAACTGAGTAAAGAAGTCAAAGCAATGGGATATCCGCGTCAACACAAACACAAACTGTGTTGTCTGCGACAGGAATTGGTGGACGCGTTCTTTGAAGCCCGATATATGATGTTCATTAAATTAGCGGCTTTCCATTTGCAACAAATGGGATTAAGAAACCTCAGGGAACAGGAAATCAAAAACAAAGCCATTGAAATGAATGCCAATAACGACATTGAAATGACTGAAACCGATCCTAAGGACACAATTAATGAAGACTTTAAAGAAAACCAAAATCCATTGGAAGAGAAAAAGGACAAGAATGAAGAGGAGACACAAAATTACAAGAAAATCGTTGAGTCGTTTACAACTGGAGATAAGTCCGATATCGATAGCACCAAAGAAATAGTCCGAAAGGCCGCGCAATCAGTGGGTTCGCTCAATGATAAAGAATTTGACATCAGATTCAATCCGGACGTGTTCTCTCCCGGCGTTAAACAATGTGATCCAACCGGAGAAATCACCAAAAAACAAGTACAATTGGTCAAGGATGCGGCGGAGTTCCTATTGACTGTTCAGATCCCGGCCCTCGTAAGATCAATACGCTTTGAGTTTCCAACTGTAAGAGATTTCTTGTTTTACAGATCAGAGACGCTTTGGAGCACACGACCACACCTTTCGATGGACTCACACTTTCAGAAGCCCTTCACAACAGAGGAATTAATATTAGATATTTGGGAAAAATTGCCGAACTGTTGGTTTCTCACAAACCTCTTGAATATCTTCATGTAATTATTGATTTGTTTGTGGTTTTGCGCTCTTTTCTCATTCATTAATATCTGCAGAGTATTGTCATCAGTGAATTGATGTGTCGGTCCGCCAAACATATCTTCGCAAACTATATTCAAGGCATAGAAATGATGAGTTTGTCGGCAGCGGTCAGCCATTTTTTAAACTGCTTCTTCTCTTCGTGTTCATCCCTTCCTCAGCCATCAACAATTGACGAACAGTTTAGACAATCGCGTCGTAAAAATAAGCGCAAAAGTCGTCAAAATTTGCTCACATCTCAGGACAACAACGATTGGGTAAACCTCTCGCAGAAGTCATTTTGGATTAGTCTTCGAAGTGAAATGGAGTCGTACTACGGATATTCTCTAAACTCGGATTCAATGGACAGTTGTGCCGAAACACATAATTTGCAGAAGATTTCAATTTTGCGTTTATTCTGCATTCGAACGGGTATTCAACTCCTTCTTCGCGAATACCATTTGGACCACAAGACTAGACCCACATTTTGTGACGAAGACATATTGAATATGTTTCCAGTGGTCAAACACATCCATCCGCGCGCAACAGATGCCTACAACTTTTACACTACGGGTCAGAGTAAGATTCAAAACGGTTATCTCAAAGACGGTTACGAACTGATAAACGAAGCGCTCAACTTATTGAACAATGTTTACGGAGCGATGCATCCGGAAATCGCTCAGTGTTTCAGAATGCTGGCCCGACTCAACTATATTATGGGTGACTATACAGAGGCCATCTCTTTCCAACAGAAGGCTGTCCTTATGAGCGAGAAAGTCAATGGCATCGAACATCCCTACACTATCACAGAATACGTGAGTTATTCACTGGTATTCCGATCAGAACTGACTCATTGATTGATTCTCTTCTGTTTTAGACTCATTTAGCACTTTATTGTTTCGCCACTTCCCAAGTGTCGACTGCATTGAAATACTTATATCGCGCCCGATATCTATTATCTCTGATTTGTGGTGAGAATCACCCGGAAATGGCTATTCTTGATGTGAGTCCAAATCTATATAAATATTGAATTTGAGTGAACACAAGTTATTTTTCAAACTCAGAGTAATATCGGTTTAATACTTCATGCGGTCGGAGAATATGATCTGTCCCTTCGTTTTCTCGAAAATGCTCTGAAACTGAATTTACGTTATTTCGGAGAAACGAGTCTTAAAGTAGCGGTTAGTTATCATTTGGTAGCGCGAACCCAGTCGTGTATGGGAGACTTTAGAGGGGCCTTACATTATGAAAAGGAAACGTTTGCCATTTATCGACAACAATTAGGCGAAGAACACGACAAGACTAAGGAGAGCTCTGAATGTTTAAGACATTTGACACAACAGGCAGTGGTTCTGCAAAAGAAAATGAATGAGATTTACAAGGGCAACTCAACGGCTGTCATACCTCCCATCCAAATCCAACCCCCTTCAGTCAGCTCAGTGCTTGATATGCTCAACATAATCAACGGAATCCTTTTTGTTCAGCTCAGGTATTTAGCCCACAGTTCTTGAGTAAGCATTTATCCTATTGTCTTAAAATAGTTCCCAAGAAGTGGAAAGCCTTAAAGGAGAGTTAGCCAACTCTAAGACAAGTTCAGTGGAGAACACTAAAAAGAGCGCTCAAACCAATGGATCGTCTGATTTCGATTTTGTTAATGAAAACAACGAAATCAATAATAAGCAGTCAGTCATCACAAACTGAAACATCATTTTTATGCACAAAAAGTCACCGATTTTTACCAAATTATTTTTTTGTGCAAAACTTATACAACGAATACATTATGTGAACACAAATAATACACAATTAATAGTAATTATTAATCAATTTTAGTCTCAAATTTTCTTAGGTTTGCAATTAGAGTATATATTAATTTGTAATTTAGTTTTTGAATTTCATTCAAATTTAGGTCAATTCTTATATCAATTGATTTTTTTCACTGAATCACTATTTTTTGACATTTCAATTGTTTATCGACTGTGTGTTGAAGTGTAATAATTACACCTTTTCTAGGATTTGAGTTTTTGTTTTATTTTTTGGGTAAACTATAGCTCGGAATATGATTTGACGATAGCTTTACTTTAGATCTTTTCAATTATGAAATCAATTATTTGTTATTATTTTTAAATGAATGCAAAACACTATTAATTAGTTTTTATAATTATAAAACACTGTAATCAGGAATTGTTTTAATTCTATTGATTTAGTCGTGGAATCAATAGTTTAAAAGATAGTTATCCAATAGATTCGGTGCCAAACTTTTATTGCTTTTTGAGTCTAAGGAGTGTTGACTCGAAGTCAGTTCATTCGATAAAATGTTTGCACCGTTTTATTCATTATTAGTATTGAAGACATTTATTAGTTATTGATTTTTACAAATTATATAATCTGTAGATTTGATGCCAAAACTATTGCCATTAAATACAATCATTTGTTTCAATAATGGAAACATTATTTGGAGTCATGTCATCGAAGTAAATATTCTTTTTAAAGTCTTTTATTTGATGGTTAGTCTGCTTTCGGCGATTTCTCTATCGGTTCCGAAGTGATAGTATTTTGGCGCCAATTCTGTCAACCATTTGGAATCAATTGGTGTCAAATCCCTCATAAACTGTTGGGATGTGTGCAACACTTCAGTGAAGACAACGTGTTTGGGAGGTCTGGGCATTGTATACAAAACAGAGTTCGGGTGAATATGGAGTTCGTGGTCTGTTCTGATTGTCCGATAAACACCTGACGGATGATAATAAGCGGCGTTTGCGAAAAATCCACAGACAATAGCTTTACGAATGTTATCGACATCTGAAGAGGATTTCAATTTTATGCGCATTCTATTGGCCACTGATTCGAGTCTGTGCCTGAGCTCTACCGCCCGCAATAAAGCCTTATAATTGAGATAATTTTTGTCGGCCCACGACCTCACTTTGCCGTTTTTTATGAACAGATTATAAATATTCAGATAAGATATGAGATCCCCCTCTTCTACACTTAATGTATGTTTAGCTCTTCGGGCCTGAATAGAACGCTGACCACTGGCCGGCTGTGTAAATATATTCTGCACCTGAAGAACAGCACAAATGGTGAGGGCTTCAACACTACATCCGTATAATTGGGCCGAAAAAATCATTTTTGTGAGCATTGGATGTAAAGGAAAATCAGCCATTTGAAGACCAAACGGTTGAGTCAAAGCTCCGGAATCATCGATGGCCTCCAATGCATACAATAAATCCAGTGCTCTCACGACGTGCTGTTCGGGTGGTTCTGAAATGAAGTCAAATTTTGCGATATTATTGATTCCGAGAGCTTTTAATTGGAGTATAACTGAAGCCAAACAACTCCTTTGGATTTCAGGTACACTAAAGAGCGACAACTTTTCGAAGTCTGGTTCTGTGTATAAACGGAATGCATTTCCCGGTCGCTGACGACCTGAACGACCCGCTCTTTGCTGAGCCGAAGCCTGACTAATGGGAACGATTGCGAGGGAGTCGGTTGAAGTGTTTGGGTTATAAAAACGCATTTTGACAAAACCCGAGTCCACTATAAAAGTGATATTATTTATAGTTATTGAGGTTTCGGCGATATTTGTGGCCACTATTACTTTGCGGACACTTCTTGGAAATGTTTCAAACACTTTCATTTGATCATTAGATGGAAGGGAAGCATACATCGGAAGAACAAACATCTTCTTAAACTTATTATCGTCTCTGTCTCTCAAACTTTTGGCATAATCTTTAAGTATAGAAACAGCGGTCTCGACCTCTTCCAGACCCGTTAGGAACACCAAAACATCTCCGAACTGATACTTTTCGTGGATTTTGATAACAGTATTGACGGACTCTTTCACATAATCAGCGATCGGACGCTCGCAATAAAAGAGGTCCACCGGATGCGATCGGCCTTCAATTGCGATCACATATGAGGTGTCTTTCAACCGATCGCTCGTCTCATTGCTATTGAAATACTCTTTAATTACTTCGACCTCAATAGTGGCCGAAGAAATAATTAGTTTGAGATCTTTTCGTTTTCTGATTATCTTTTTGAGTAGAGCTAAAAGAATGTCTGTATTTATGGTGCGTTCGTGCGCTTCGTCCACAACTATTGCACAATATTTGGTCAAAAGTGGATCAGACATGAGTTCATTTACTAGAATTCCTTCGGTCATGAATTTGATTTTTGTTCTGCTTTTGTCGACACAGTCTTCAAATCTGATGGCATATCCGACTTCTTCCCCGATATTACATTCGTATTCCTGCGCCACACGAGTTGCCAATGAGACCGCAGCCACTCTTCGCGGTTCAGTTATGCCTACCATAAGTGGAGACGACTTCGAGTCAGTCGTTTGACAAAACCTTTGGGCCAAAAATTGAGGGATTTGTGTACTTTTGCCGCAACCGGTTTGTCCCACCACTACCAAAGTCTGGTATTTCTCTAAAAGGTATTCAATTTGATCCCTGAACTGATAAATAGGTAACCGTTTTCTCTGTTCATCGAGTGATAGCCAACTGTTTTGATTGTAAACTAAATTAATATTTTCATCACTTCTTTGTTGGTCTTCAGTCCTGTCTTCAGACAAATTGTTTTCGTTCAAACTTTTTGTATATTTCACTCTTTTATTTGAATTCATTTTGCGATTAATAAAACTAAATTTATTTACAAATCATTTTAAGTCAAGTAATAAAAGAGTTGTTGTTTCAAAATCAGTACAAATTAAACTTAATTCAGATTTACATTCATTTCAATGAAATTTTTAAAAAATGTAAACAAAACCAAATTCTTGTGGAACTCAAAGCAATTACGACTTCTATTAGATTACCAAATTAGAACAACTTCAAGATTGTACTTGTTGAGATAAGTCTTCATTTAATCTACATTTGGTATGACTAGGGCTACTAATAGGTAGAGTGGAGAATTTATTTGCAATTATAGTTTTGAAATCGTAGATTTATCACAAAGATGTTTATCAAAGTCAATTAGCCGATAATTGGACCTAGCAGAAAACAAGTTTTTAAAATTCTTGAACAACATACACAATCATTAATCTTTAAACATGAATTCTAATTCAATTTGAATTGTGTCTTGGTTGAAAGAGGGCTCTATTTATCTAAGAATTAAGTTTATATAAATTGAGTCAATCTCTCAATCAGTGGTTTTCCTTAATCTCGATTCAATGATTGCAATTATTTGAGTTTATAACAAATTTCAAACAAAATGTTTCAAATAATGATTTTTGTTTGCAAAATATTAAAAGGTAAACCAAACAAAATGTACCGGTATTTCAATCGGAAATCAATGAAAAACGAAAAAATCAATTCAAGGCTATTAATTGCAATCAATGTTATATCTAAATCCATTACATATGGCATTAAAGGCAATATTGCGTAAAAGCCTATCGACTCAAACATTTTCCCAATATTTTAAATGTTTTTTTGCAATTTGAAGAAAAGGAAAAAATATAAATTTTAATGTTTTTTGTTAATTACTTTGAACTTCTGATGATCTGTTTGTGAGCGATATACAAATGATTAAGACCTTTATTTTGTTTGAATAATATTTAAAACTAAACATATGTCTGCAAAAAAAAGTGTTTCTAAACATTTGTGACCAAATTATTAGAATATAAGTGAGGTTAAATTGAAATCAAATATGAGTTCATTTGCTTTTGTGACTCTAGTGATGAAAGGCAACAAATATGTGGCCGGTGCTCTTGTCTTGGCTCAAAGTCTGAGGAACACCGGAACGAACTGCACTCTTATATGTATGGTTACGGAGGACATAAGTGTAAGAACCAAGAAAATTTTGAAGAAGTTTTATGATTACGTGCAAACTGTGCCATACATTACTCACAAATGCATTTTACTCAAGAACCTAAGACAAAGAGTATTATACGATCACTGGATTGAAGATTCGTTCACGAAATGGAACTGTCTCAATCCTAAGCTCTACAACCAGTCGTTCGACAAAATCATTTTCATCGACGCCGACATGATTTTTGTGGAGAAGTGCGAAGATATGCTGTTCTCTTTAGAACCGCCGGCAATGACCTTCTCTACTCCTTGGGCTAAACCTTATTCTTCTAATGGCGTCGAAAATCCTTACGGAGAGCTCGAGCACGGGATACAATTGAATTATACTCTCGTACAAGAAAAAGGTTTCAACTCATTTGTTGGTTGTGCCTCATTAGTACTCTTAAGACCTGATCTAAAGGTCTTTAACCAAATGCTAAAACAATTATCTCAAAAACGTATCTTTGGTTTTCCAAACTGTTTCAGTGGTTTTGACGAACAATTAATTTGTCAAACATTTTGTTCACTTAAGCAGTCTTTCCAACACATCCATCAGTGCTATAACTGGACGGTTGGCAAATGGGATTGGCTTTCATTTGCTAAGAATATTGAACCTAACCTTACTCCTAAAGTTATTCACTATTATGGAGACCAAAAGCCCTGGTATTCGAGTCGAAATGATCAGTGGAAAGACACTGAATTGTGGTGGGATATTGCAGACCAAATGATTGCAAAGGATGACTCCACCAGAAAGTATTTTGAGTCTTCCTTCGCATAAGAATAGAATCAATTCGTTTGTATTATTTATGTAACGATTGTTTCATAAATTGTTGAATTAAATTTGAGACCAATTCAAAGGCATTTCATTTAATGATAAATAAATTGATTGTTATTCAGATCAAATCAAAGACATG
>JAQGAR010001181.1:0-10190 GCA_034697865.1 Oribatida sp.
TTTAGTTTAAATTGGCCTAAATCCAGTTTAAATCCGGTTCGGGCGGCCATTTTGGCCAGAATTACCGAAAAAATTTGCCGCCGCGCTTCGGAGGGGGAGAGGGGGAGGGAGAGAGGTAGGGAGGGAGAGAGAGAGAGAGAGAGAGAGAGACTGATTAAATATGATTTTCATTATACATGTACATCGAATGTACACAACTTAAATTGAAAATTGAAAATAAGCTCACCAACAATTTTTAGACTCTCTTTCTAAAATTATCTAAAATCCTGAAAAATTTCGATTAAATACGAAGAGTGATTTGTTTAACATTTTTTTGAAAATTAACGGAAATATTCGGTCGATCATTTTGGATGCTGATGCCGGCAAAATTGTCCGCTTCGCGATCCGACATCTGGAACATAACTAACTCGAATACCTCCCCCCGTTCGCATCAGTGATTTGAATTCTTAAGTTAAAAGCATTAAGATCCTTTGAGGCATTAAGTTTTCATTTAAGTTATTCCTTTTCAAAAGAATTATATTCCATATAATCTATTCTCTTTAAAGCTGATTAAATATCACAAAACTCAATGAATACTTTTTTACCCTGGAATAAAACAAAATCAAATAATTATTGAATGATGAAAAAAAAAGATTAGACTTTTTAATGATCATTTTAATGATCAAGATCTTTATACATAGATGCAAGGAGTAGGCGGCTTTCCCAAGGGGTAAGCTTTCAAGCAAAAATCAATTAGAACAGGTCAAAACTATTTTAAACCAGTTTTTTATTTAAGGCTTGAATTGAACAAGCAGAGTTTTTGAACAAGATAAATTACTGTATTGTCATTCTTTTATAAGTTTAATTGAAAATGAAAATATTTGAAACGTAATTGCTTAGAATTTATTCAAACTAGTGATCTCTTTGACTTGAGGATGAGTGCTGAACCAAGCCTCTTTAACTTGCTTACCTCGAGGGAATTCCATCTGAAATTTAAGATCTTTGAATGGGTTAAAATTCTTTTCAAATTTTTCGATCGAATTTTTGTCTATAAGTTTTTTCATCCAATGATTGCGTTTGTATTTTGTGAGAAACCTATCGATTATGAATAGATTGAAGTCAAGGGATGTCTTATTTTTATTCTTGACGCGAATGTGTTCGCAGAGGTCGAGACCTTCGCGTCTCATTTCTCCGATAATGGCGTCAAAGTCGTAGTATTCGTGTCGTATGTCGTGTATCCATAGGTCTGCGCCCAGTATTTCTTCTTCAATGCACATTCGAATTGGTATGATCTTGTCAATGGCAGCCAACAACATCCAGGTTGTAATTCCGCTCCATAGGGACACACTTACCACAGCCAGAAATTGAACGCCCAACAAATGAAAGCCTCCTCCTTTGAACAGACCTGACTGTCCTCTAGTCAGGCCTCCATTTGGTATAATATCAGGTTCATCGATTGTGAAAAGACCCACACAGAGTGCCCCTACCTACGAAATACACTCAGGGAAAATTTTTAGAAAAAATATTTGAATACCACTCCTCCTCCTGCGTGTACGGCCACAGCTCCCACCGGATCATCTATACGGAGTTCGTCGAGCAAAGGACCGATTAATGTGTTGGCTATACATCCGAGCGCTCCTATTATAAATGAATCGAAAGGCTGGAAAAAGCCGGCTCCACTCGTCACGGCTACCAGTCCTTTAATTTTTGATCAAACAGAATGAAGATTAAGCTGTCGTTTATTTTTAATACATTGTATTAACAGACAGACCGGACAGAATCCCGTTCAGAATAGGACTGACTTCTGCCCTCTTATTCGATATGAAACAGTAAATCAGAGCAATGAGTCCGCCCGCAAATGAGCCGTTCAATGTGGTGACGGCAGCCCTCTCTGCGAACTGCCATTTATTATGACTCACACCGAATGTTGAGCCGCAGTTGAAACCGAGCCAACCCCACCAGAGGGCAAATGTGCCCACAACAGCATTCACTGGATTTCCCATGGGTAAGGGGTCGGAGCCCTTCTCATATCTCTTGACTCTTGGCTTGAGCATATAAGCGGCGACTAATGCCGAAACACCACCTATTGAACAGTGGCTTAGAACAGTCCTACAAAATATAACTTACCGATGAGGTGAACACAAGCGCATCCAGCAAAGTCCAGAGCTCCTAATAGGTAAAGCCAACCTGTGTCCCTCCATATCCAACCGGCGGGAACACAATAAACAATTGTATTTAGAGCTGAGAACAATATGTAGGCGTTATAGTTTGTTCGCTCAGCCATAGAGCCCGACACTATTGTGGTGGCGGTTGTGCAGAAAGACAACTGGAAGATGAAAGTGGCGAATATCGGCCCCATTTGCTCGGCATCTGAGTCGAGGAACCAGAATCCGACCCCATACCAAGCAGTATGACCCTCTTCATTACCAAACTGTAGGCCGTACCCAATGGCCCAATAAAATAGTCCTCCCAGCACTACATCCGCAACATTTTTCATGAGAATATTGACTTCATTTTTCTTGGAACAAGCCCCTGATTCTAGTAGGCCAAACCCGGTCTGCATGGTGAAAATGACAAAGGAAGAGGTCAATATCCAGGTGGCATCATCCGAGGTCACTTCATTTGAAGGCACGTCGGGGTCGTATGCGGTTTTGGGCGTTGAATCTGAGTATTCAACCGATGACATAGTCTTGAAGTGAACACTACCTGTGCTTTAGTACTGAATAGAACTCTAAACTACTGTTCTTGAGTATAATCGGCTGAATGTCTGAAAAAGACTTTCGTTGAGTTCACAAATAGAGTAAACGTTTTTCTAATCACTCATTTCGTTAATCCATTTATTATTAATAAAAAATTAACTAATTTTATATATAAATAAATTGCTCACTTTATGATCTGACAAAACAGACCCAGGGCTCTATCAATCAAATTGCTGTGGGAAGTATAGAATTTTGCTGAATTTATATTGATTTTACTCGGATAGCAATTTCGAAATAGTTTAAGAATAACATCCCTTTTCTTGTATTGTAACAAAATATCGTTTGTTTTATTATATTTTATTAAAGCGACTGTCATTCAAAAGGACAGCACATTTTTGTTCACATTTATTCGATTATAATTTGCAACTTATTTGCAACTAATATATCAAAATCACTTATTAATAGAAAAGAGCTTTTATAAAGATATTTGAGCAATCACATCCAGGTTCGATTTGTATGTCATTTATCATGATTTATTTGATTTTAATTTTAAATTTTGTCACACATTTCAATTAATTATAAAATTAAAATTAATGACTAACCTTTCAAATTAACTCCATTTGGGGAGGGGGTCCAAAGCAAACCCAAAACCAAAGAAACAAGGAACAAAGTTATATTACTACTGTTAGTTTTCACTGAATACCCTAGTTAGATACAATAAAACCTCCATAGTTTTAACCAGGGATGAGCTTGGTCTTCGATCTCAGGGGGGATTCAGGGGGTAGATTTTTCAAACTCGATCTCAGGGAGGGGGGATCAGGTAGGGGATAAAATGGCGGCCGGAAATACCGGAAATGGCCGGAATTGTGTCCTTAATTTACCGTTTTGACTCCAATTTCGGTTAAATATAGCTTAAATCCAGTCTAAATTACATTAAATTGACCTTAAATACGGTTAATCATGGATATTTAAAGATAAAATGGCGGAAAAAATGGGGACAAATCCAGGGGCCCCCTGTTTCTCATCGGTTTAGGGCCTAAATGTTTTTAAACCTCAGGGGGGAGGGGTTTTGGCAAATCTCGACCTCAGGGGGGATTTTCTGAAAATCCCCCTTGCTCATCACTGGTTTTACCGTCTTATGACATGGTTTCCTCTTTGACAAGTCTTGATTTTTGAATTCCCTTGCTAATACATGATATATCAATCCTTTTTCATGTAAATTAACAAATCTAACTTTGTCTTGATTAGAATATCTCATTTTACTTAATCAAAACTTAATTTGAGTGCTTTTATAAAAATTACTAAAAAATTGTAATCAAATTTTTACATCAAAAAGCTCTTATGTTTCGAAACAGGTTCATAAATACCATGTTTATTTTGAAAGTGCAAGCTACTTTTAATTGCAAGGGACAATTAAAATTCATTATTTGTCATTGAGTATTGGTATTGACCATTCTGGTAGGGCCATTCACTGAAAACTAACAGTACATTTTTATGTAAAGGTAGTGAAAAACACAAGTTCACTGCTTTCACATTCTACAAACAAACTTGCTTAGTATGACTAGTTTCTGCTTGAGAACTTACAAGTTATCATTCATTTTATTATGAAATCCTTTAAGGCTTAAGCATAAAGTAGTCAAACATTCCGACAATTTTATTAAAACTGAAAAATCATAAAATTTTAATTTAAATCAAACAATTAAAGTGAAATGAAAATCAAACTATTTTTCAAACAATAAGTGAATTAAAATTGAATTTCTATATTTGAGTTAGTGAAGTTAAACTTGACTTATTGTGAGTTTTTGCCAAACCAAATAATTTGTTATCTTTTTGACTATGATATCATTGATATAGTTTTGAAGGCTCTCACTTTGAAGAATTTCCTGAAGTAGTTAAGCTTGACTGCTCCTATTATATTGATTTTCTAGATCTTTCTAATTAGAGTGAAGAGAGAATGCGATCAAATGACAAATCTCTTTGCTTTAAAGCAATTATGATTAAGAAATTTTATATTCTTTTCTTGAAACCAAAAAGTAAAAAAATCCCAAAAAAATTAAAGGACCGACAACTTCAATCCTAGAGTTTTACCTAAACTTTCGATTCTAAAAAGGGGGAGGGGTTTTACCTAACCTTTGGCTATCAATGATAATAATACAAAGAAACCTGTGGATAATGATAGAAATAGATAATGTTAGATCATCAAAAAAATGTTTAACACTTTCTTTAATCTTTTACTACAATTCTTTTATCTTGATAAAATTATTATAATTTCACCTCATTTTATCAGTCTTTTCAAGTACAATTTTACTGATAAAATAATTGGTAATTCTTATAAACTTTAATGACTTATTTTCCATCCTTTTTCATGTCAAATAAAATGACCTAATTTTATTATATCAAAAATAATTGCTTTTGTGATGCAATATGTGCAAGAATAATATGATCCATCTTCATAATAAAACCCATCTCCATAGAGATTTTATTAGTGAAAAATGAAAGTATTAGTTTCAAATTCAATTATTGTTTGGTATCAGTAAAGCGTAAATTTCTTGAACTTCGTTGAAATCAATGTTGTTTTTTGAAGAGATTTTAAAATGAGCAAGAAAAATTTGACAAGAATTATTCATGGCGAAGACATATCATGGGATGACGCTACCTGGATACTTACTTCCTCGTTCATCATATTTACAATGCAGACCGGGTTCAGCCTTCTCGGGTCGGGAAGTGTTCGTCGCAAAAATCACGTGTCATTTATTTTGAAAAGCTGTTGCGACCCCCTCTTTAGTGGTCTGGCCTTCTGGACAGTGGGTTATGGATTATCCCTAACAACTGATCTCAATTATACCAACCCTTTCATCGGTTTGGGACACTTCATGGTAGACTCAATTGCCATTAACATGGGACAACTGTTTGCCAGCTACACCTATAGACTGTCATTGGCCTCGGTGGCCACTACCATAGTGTTGGGTACAATGGCGGAGCGAATCACTTTCATCGCCTATTGTTTCTTCAGTTTTTTCATTACGATTATGTTTTCGATACCCAGTTATTGGATTTGGTCTCCAAATGGCTTTCTCAGGCAAATGAACGCCGTGGATGTTGCTGGCTGCTCTACAGTACATTTAGCCGGAGGTAGGAGTTGCCCCTGTAAAGCTTCAAAGTTTCAACTATCATTCAATAGATATTCGATTGCTCTTCTTTATAGAAACTGAATGATAAATACCTTCATTATAAGATTTGAGCTTCATCATTTTCAATGATGCAAAAATATGTTTTGACCAATTCTATTTTGACTAATTTTAAATTTTAACTTGGCTAGTTTTCTTGTTGAGTTATCTGTTAAGTAATTCAAGAGCTTTTCTCTCGTGGATAATATTTCTAAAAAACGAATGTCTTATTTATTTTGATGGTATAGGAATGGCAGGTTTAATAGCTACCTTAATTCTGAAGTCCCGTCTGGGACGTTTCTCGGACAACGCCGGAGTGTTTTCGATGAGCTCTCCCACTAACGCACTTCTTGGTACATTTATGCTCTGGTAATTTTCCAGTTGTAATCAATATTTAACAGAAATTTTATAAGTGTTCCTTGATTATTTTCAAATTCTAATTTATATTTAAGAGATAGTGGCAGCATTATAACCTAGAGTTTTTTTTATCAAGTCACTCCAATATTTTATAGATGAACAACATAAAAAGGAACGCATTTAAATCAAAATTAATTATTAATAATTTATTATGAAAATTTAACAACCAAAGTAAATATCTACCGTCGTTATGGTTTCTATCATAGATTGTCTAATTAACAAAAATAATTACTAGATTATTTTAAATTAATGACTAATATTTGATAAAAGGTGGGGTTGGGTTGGTTTGCATATGTCCTCAACTTTTGGTGTGTCAAACAATAAATGGAAATATTCTGCAAGGTGAGTTTGAATTTAGAATAGAATTCAAATTAATTGTGAAACGACACATACATGTAGGTCCGCTGTATCCACAATCATGTCCTCATCGATGGGCGGTGCGAATGCATTGCTTCTCAGCTATTTCTTTATGAAAAGAAAATTTGATATAAAAGTATTCATTTGCGGACTTCTCTCTGGTTTGGTGTCGGTGTCAGCCGGTTGTACGCTATACCAGCCCTGGGAGTCACTTTTCATTGGTTACATTGGCTCTTCATTATCCATCTCTTGCATTCCTTTGCTTCGACTTATGAAAATTGATGATCCGATCAATACAGTGGCCATACATCTGAGCGCTTCCATTTGGGGTATAGCTTTCACATCAATAACTAGGAGAGAAACCCATTTTTTATAGATTAATACCATATTCAGTGAAATACATGTACATAAAAATCGTATAATTTATGAAAAATCAATAATTGTCTGCGATGTGAAAAACCAATTATGGTCTCTCCACTCAGGTATGATAGCATTGGCACTGATTGTTCAAAAGGACACTTTATTGGAGTTGACATATAATCAGGTGGGAATCATTTACGGCGGTTCCCTTCGCTTTCTTTTGGTTCAATTGTTGTCTATCGGTTGCATAGGCATGTGGTCAGCCCTCTCCACAGTACTTGTACTCTATTCCATTAAAATGTTTATAAGCATTAGACTGGATATAAATGAGGAGCTGAGAGGCGCAGACTATTCAGAGCACAACACGTCCTTCGAGGCCAACGACGACACACTTTTGCCTCAAAACAATTCATTGAAGACATCGAAATCTATTGCGAGAATGCGATTGAAAAAAGTCTTAAACGCATTGAAGGCTACGCATAGATTCAGTTCATATCATCGGCACTCGTTTATCAAGAGGCAAATCAAGGAGAACCAAGCTAAAACATTGGCAGTCTCCTGGCCAATTGATAATGTAATTGAAATCCAATTTAAACTCAAAATATTTTATTTTGTTTTATGAAAATTAAATCAGTCAGGTAATATTTGAGTCGAAAAGTCTCCACGTCCCTGGTTTACAGTAGGATCGATGCATTTCATTCGCGCATCATACTTGTATTATCAAATTTATCAAGCAGATCGATTTTCCTAATATAAAATTAGATTTCACTAATGCTAGTTAGTTTGAATTTGTAAAAACGTGAATCTATGAGAATGAATGAATAATTAAAATGAAAACTCATTTATTAAATAACTTTAATTGAGTTCAATACTTTTGAGTAGCTTTTATCAATAATTAAAATTGTTCTTGTCAAAGTTTTCTTTATTACAAAATTTAATTAAAAATTAACTTATAGTACTTAAACTACACTTGATATTAGAGTGTATTGTGTTTCTCACGCAATACCCTCTTCTTCTCATTGGTTGCCTTAGGACTCCTCCTCTACTGAACTCAACTATAAAGACCAGAGCCTTAACTGAATTCTCGGACTTAACTTCACTTTCTCTTAGCTCTTGATTCTCTCTTAGACTTTTGCTCTCAATTCTTATATAAGTTTACTCTTAGTCTTTGCTCCCAGAGTTTCGATTACAGAGAATTCAAGTTATGTTCTTGTCTTAAGTTGAGACCGACTTATCTTTATTAAACTAATGTAAATTATCTTTTCTATCAATAAAACCTTTCTTTTCCTTAAAATTGTGTTTATTAATTGTGTGCAACACCTGAGGCAACAGAAGCAGACGACAAACCATCATCGCTGAGCTGAGGCTCACACCTGAGGCCTGGTCAACTGAGGCTCAGGTAAGTATTAAACCTGTTTCTGCTCTTAAAGCTAGCGCTCAATAGCTCTTAGAAGCGCTGGCTCTTCAACAGAACTGTACTTCACTCTAAATTGGTGAAGCTGCGCCGGGTATAACTCACTGGATTGCAGTTATTGAAAATCCAGGTTACCTCCTAATCGTAACTGAGTTTTAGTTTTTAGATTTAAAAGCAAGCGAGTTATGTTAGAAAACTTATTACAAGAAGTACAGTGGATAAAATAATTCTGTTGAATCACTTAAAATCTAAAGAAATGCCTGATTTCATTGAAATAGAAAAGTTGTTAAGAGTTAGAATTGAGAACTTAACAGTTGGTTTAATAAAAGATTGTGTAATCGGTTGGTGCATAGCAGTGACCTTTGATGTTTTTGTCGATTCATTCATTATGAAATTGTTTTTGGTTTAAGGATTTTAAACATTGCTCTAATCCTTAAAATCATTATAATTTCAAGAAAGCCTAATCCCTACCATTAAGTTAGTGAATCATTGGACAAAAACCAGATGCAAAGCAAAATTTCTCACTAAAAACCTAAATTGTGCAGAAAAAATGCAATTATTTTAAAAGTTAAGTCCGTTTCTGGAAAACACATGTTCTAAAGTATTACTTTAAATTAGTTGCGCAATTAAAATTAACAGTTTTATTGCTTTTGCTTTGATTTGTATTGAAAAAGAGCCATAAAATTAATTTAAGAATAATGGGTAGAACCACAAGAAAGACTAAAAAGTCTCCTGCTCGCAGGTCTCAGAGATTAAGACAGGAATCTGGCACTGATGCCGACATTGATTCAATTCCAGCTTCTCATGTATCAGAAGCTGAAGAAAATGTTTTCACAGATAGCTTAGATCTCGACGAGTATAATGAAATTGGAAACCAGTCTCAAAATCTTAATTCCGAGAATTCTGAAAACATACCAGATGCCAGACCTGAGGCTAGAGCTGAGGTCACAGCTGAGGTAGAGTCTTCAGATAAAGCCTCGCTTTCCCCCGATATAGTTAAGCCTGTGAGAGATAGAATGCCCAGTTTGCCGTTCAATGATAACTGTGGGAAGTATTACCCCAAGAAATTTTGATGGAACTGAAGATGTAGAGGATTACATCGAGCATTTTAACCATGTTGCCAAGTGCAATAACTGGAACGAGCAAATGCAAAAGAGACGTTTACCTGTGTATCTCAAAAGCACAGCGGAATTGTGGTATAGAGACTATACCAGAGACAATGCCAGTCACTCCCTGAAAGATATCTTTGAGGCTATGCGCGCAGCGTTCAGACCAAAGAACTTTCGTTCGATTAACCAGTCTGCACTTATTTGTAGATATCAGGGTTTGGATGAATCAGTGGCAAGTTACCACTATGATGTCCTCAGACTATGCTATAAAATGAACTCGAAAATGAGTGAAGAGGAAAAATTAACCCATATAATGCGAGGTCTTAAGTCTGCTCTGCTCGAAAAGGTTATAATCCTTGAGCCGAAAAATTGTTCTGATCTTTTGAACAAACTGAGAGGAATTGAAGAGGCTGCCTTTCTTTCCAATCAGTGGCCAGATTATAATTATCTCTTAGTTGAAGAGAATAAAGGAAAGGTTTCAAGCGTAGTAAACCAGGCCCCTGCAGAAGACCCTCTTGATAAAATTAAAGTAGAGATGGGAAAACTTCAAAATTTGATGTGGCGCCTCTTAGATAAAGATTCCATCCCAAGGGACAGAGACAGACAGAATAACAATGGTTATTACAGAAATAACAGGCAGAACAGGTATTCCAGAACTGTTGATGGCAGAGTAATTTGCTATAATTGC
>JAQGAR010001182.1:0-10188 GCA_034697865.1 Oribatida sp.
ACAGAACAATCGATTCAAATGTCAACAGAGTCTAAGAATATTTGAAGATATGTTCGCCGGAAGAATGTATTTTAGAACCAGTAATAAGTTTAATGAATTCTTTATTTAAATAACTGAACAAAAAGTACACATTTTTAGTAATCGAGGAAATGATTAATTGGTCGGCAATACAATTGTCGGTCGCTTTGGAGACATTGAAAGCCAATAGTTTTAAAAACGAATAAATGATTATAAAACTTATGAAATATTTGTATGACTTCTAAGCAAAAAATGTGTCGAATGTAATGACATTTTAAATGTAAAAATATATCAATTCTTATGATGTGATAAATCCTTAAATAAATTCAAATAATTATATAAAAATCGAAATTTGTCTCAAAGTTTACATCGATTCAAATGAAGTGTCGGACAACAGATCAGAGACATGAATGTCTTGCATTTGGCCCTTCAGTTCCGGCGGATCGAACTCATGCAGACGTTTGCCCCACAAACGGATCTGTTGATCCCATGACCGACGGCTGTATTTAATGAACTCCTCCGGAGTATTCGGGTCTTCTGCTGTGCGCTGTCGTTTGGAGACGGAATCCAAATACTTTTGATATCCAATTGTGTTCTTTCCGTAATCTAATTGTTTCTGTCGGAGCCGGACGACAGACATCTGATTCGTATTCAACAGAGCTATAGAACAGCCAATTCTGTGAATAGCGGCTGTTTGTCTCCCAAATTGAAAAAATGAAGTCTTGAATCAAAAGCAATATAACCAATAAAAATCGGGAATTTTGTCTATAGAGTTGAGCAGCGCTTTGGCCAGACATGGGATATAACCAATTTGTGTGGAGTGTCGGCTACAGTCAAATACAAACAGGTAAGCGGCCGGTTGTGGGGGGCGTACCATATATTCAACACTAGCGATGTATTCGATTGAACCATAATTTAATTCGGGTCTCGACGTGCAGTCAATCATTTGTCTCGTATTATAATCGTAAAGAAATTCTTCGGGAACTGAAATAAAACATTTGAGTAAAAGACAATTCATTGAAAGATTGACCAAGTTGAATATTAAAGTTGATATTGACTTTATTAAACATTAAATACTGCCATTTTAGTCAATTTAACATATAAGAATAAAATGGTAGTATTTAATGTGAATAAAGTCAATTTTAAGTCAATAAAAGGTTTAATTCCAATGTTGTTAAAAACATGTGTTTTTGTTTTGATTTTAATTCTTGACGTTATTGTAAAACAATTTTTTATCGTCTGTTATATAAGAGGTCTCGACATCAATGATAATTTCAAATAAATGATATTTAGGGTACTATTATTGAGCCCTCACGTTATTGACAACGAATAGCTACGAATCGAGCTTCATGGTTTGAGATCATAATTTGGCAAACCGCCCACACTCGAAACAATTATTATTTATTTGAATCATCTGTCAACTTGTTTATCAAATTTAAAGCACAAAAAATAAATTGTGCGAATCATTGTGTCATTAATTCGATGGCTCTCTTGGCGTCAAAGTATTAAACCGACGATTATTATATTGAAAATAATGTAAAATTAAGCGATGACTTGAAAAATAATAGGATTAATAATAGGAGGATTGTATATTATTTGTTAAATTGAAATTAAATTCAATGACTAAACATTTCAAGGATAATAAAAAAAAAGTTTTTAACATGGCGGAAATATTATAAAGAATTATGAAGTGGATATTAAATTTCAATTCACATATCTCTCCAAAATACTAATAGAATTTTCTAATTTTAATGAAATGCATTAAATATTTTTTATAAAAAAATGAATTCTCATTAATAACTTATTATTTTTTGTTACTTCGAATAAATTTGAATGAAAATGAATAGAATTTTAATTAGAATCGAGAATATTTTGGTAGGAAATACATTAAAAGAGGGAAACACCTACAAGGAGAGTACACTTTTTGAGTCGCAAGAATATTCTGTTGTATCTAGTACACATCGAACATTAAACTTAAAGAATAATTAAAGAATTGTAGAAAGTGTTTGATACCGTTTCTTCGACGTCTTCATAGTCGTCCTGATCTGTTGTCAGTGGACGGGCAGACATTTCTCAGCGATAATTAAATTTTAAAAGAGTAATGAATGACAAAAATTGTCGAACTATTGTTCAAAGAGTAAGACAATTGACATTAAACACGAATATCGGGTGTAAACAAAACCCAGTTCAAAAGTGTGCCTTATAACTTCTCCTCTGCTCTAGACTGACGTAAAGCTTCGATCTGATTGCAAAAAAACTGTGTTTCATTGCATCCAATGGTTGTCTCAAAGTATTCGTAGTTTTACGTGACTTTCATAACTGCAATTCTGCGCATAACTGTCACCAAAACAACTGACTTAATGACAAATTCTTGTATTTATTCTTAATGTGAATTTCTGTTAAAATAAAACTTTTTATTTTCTTAGAATACATAAGAATTATATCTACAAAAGAGAATAAACAAATGAATTAAATAAATAAACACTTATTGTGAGCAAACAAACATTTTTGGTATTTCTTTTAACAAATTGACTTAAAATCTATAAAAATTTGCATAAAATTTGTATCAAATTTTTTGTAAAAATTGCAAAAATAAACGAATTTGAAAAGAATTTGAAAAGAATTTCAATTAAAATAAAATATATATAAAATTCGTGAACTAGAGTACAAATGAAGAGCTTATGGAAACTTAGCAGGTTCTACACATGCATCTGTAAGCAAGAAAACCAGAGTTCCAAATGGCGAACATTGGATTAAAATTATGATTTGTGGTGAAGTAAAAGTTAGCATGGTTGACAAAGTGATTAAAGAAGTCTTTATTGGGCAATAGATTAAGAATGTTGGTGTCGACCAAACTACACATCGAAAACTTTTCTGCGATGCACTCAATGCCCATCACATGACTTCTCAAATCATTGAGTGTTATTTGGAAGAAGTTGAACAGTGAAACCAAAGCAAAATAAATTTGAGGCAAATCACCAAAAATGCCAAACATTCGAGAAAGAGTGGTGGGCTTCAAAAAACTTTCATTGAATATTTGCGACCAATAGTTTATGAGATCCAAACACGAAAAGTTTATCGCTTTATCCAGTTTGAAACCTGCTCGCATCAACATTGTTCCACTTTGGTTTCCAATGGTCTCTCGAGGACTGCCAACGAACGTGCCCTCAATAGACCAGAATAAATGGCCATATATTACGATTGAGAAAATTGATACCAATTTAAACAATTTGTTAGCCATTTATAACAATTAATTGTATTTTAAAATGTTGTTCACTGTTTGCGATACAAATTCAAAATGAAATGATTTTAACTCTAATTTCTAACACAAAGATTTTGAATAAAAGAATAAATGACCATGAGAGCAATGGTTCAAAAAATTAACTTTATTATTCAATTATAATGAATGGATACATATCATTTACAAAATCATTTTGCCCTGTTAAATGTTTCCAGCAAAACATTGTCTGGAAAGAAATAATATTTGATCAGTGAGCAATTTTTGCTCAGTATTAAATTTTAATGGAAACTTCTGTTAGAAAAATGTTCTTGTATAAATAGTGTGTACATTAATTAAGTTCGGTGGTTGAAAATAATCCATAAGTTCATACTTGATGTCAAATATTACTCGTTTGTATTCCACTTATATTTTGGTTCCTTTGGTTTCGTCTCTTCATATAATAAAAGATGAGAATCGCTATGATTACCAGAATGACTAAGATTATAAGCCATGCCTTTCCCATGATTACTGAATATGAAGACAAAAAGTAACACTTTTAACAGACTTTGAGCCGAGTATTTGAGATAAATAACAACAAACCAAAGGACTGTCTGTCGACGAAATATGAATAAAATGGATAACTTTTACAAATCACTCGAACAAAGTTATAAATAAATGTAATGTTTTGGAAAACCTGTTTTGAAAGTATGTGTAGGCGTCCGACTGTGAACTTATTATCGTGATATCCGTTGTACACAAGTTTATGTTATTCTCTTTTTCTTACTTTTTCTAACTTACTAAAGAACCAACTTTAGAACCAATTAAATTCAACAAAGATTTTATACATAAACAGTTTAAGATAAGCTGGAATTTTGACAAAATTTTGACAATTAGTTTTGTCCTCCACCATTATAGGCAATTGCCCAGGTATATGCAAACATTGAAACTAGTTGTAAGTCATTATTAATGAAATGACAGTATTTTTGTTTTTTTGTTTGAGTCATTAAAATTAATGATCGAATAAAAAGAGAATAAATATGTGATTTCATTCTCATCTGTATTTATTTGAGATAATTTCGAAAACAAAATACCCTTGCTTCATTTTGTGAGTTCGCTTCATTTACAATGGCTATTCATGAGTTGGAAAAGGAAAGCCTACTCTTTGTAAATAATTCAACTATTCTTTGAGCTTTAAAAGCGAGTAAACAGATGTCAACCCATTCAATGGCACAGAATTTCTGACAGAATAACAGAATATAATTTGCTGAGTGACAGACCGGCGCCAAACATATCAGAATTGCGTCGTTTTCTTCCTTATTATCATAAACATATAAAAATTTATTTTACTATTAGGGATAATATTAGATTATTTTCTGAAGAATTTGTGGTCAAAACGATGGAACCATTAAAGTCAAACATTCACTTGACTCCTGAAGAAATTCAACGACAGAGATTGGAATTTGATAAGAAATTCCGATTTTTTCGTGGATACGCTTTTGAGTAACTAACATTGATAAAAGTTGGAATATCAAATTATTCCTAGTTAATTTTACAGGGCTTATAGAAAAGGTCAAATATCGGACGATCTACTGTATGAAAAATCTGATTTGATTCAATCGGTACGAAGACGTTCACTGAATACTGTCTATAAATCCCATTCAAGGCTTCATATTTGGATTTTGAGTGAGAAACCCATCAAATGATTTGTGGACCAAAGTTTTAAATGTCTTTCATTTGATAGGAATCACAGCATTGGTTGCAATACTTCTTTTGATTTCCTTATATTTCATTCCATTTCCTTGGAATTTGTTTTTATTCATAATTTTTTTGACGGCTTTCGTTGTCGTCTCATTTTGTTCCCACCTTCACAACAAAAGACAGTCCCAAAGAGAATCGATTAATAGTGAGGCATTGATCGACAATTCTTTGGCTAATCCAACTCTACGCTTTAACGCATCATTTGATAGTTATGATGAGCCTCCCTTAACAAGTGTCTGACCAAATAACAAGATTAAAATATTGTTGTCCTTGAGCATTTGCTTGTTAAACTCATGCCGAGTGAAACTTAAGTAATTTTGTAGCATTTTGTTTAAACTGTTGATGATATCTTCTGTGGTTAATTTATTGGATTTAATTCATTACAAAACAATTCTGTGATTTTTATGTTCACTTTCTTAAATAGTCAATAAATGTTGTTAAAGTCATATTTATTTTTTTCCCAAAAATATGTGATATATTATTAATTGTATTTGACCTCCAAATAAAATAACTTGGTTTTTGATTTTTAAGTAGATTAAAATTGATGGAAAAGGTCTTTGCTATCCCAATATTTTTGAGTTTAAATGTGAAGAATACAGATGTCATACAGAGCTGTAAACTACAATTCTTTACAGAATAGCAGTATAGCAAAGTTAGGGACAGTCTGGCGCCAAGCATAACAGTATAGCATTGTTCATCAAATCATTCTCATTTAGATGTGAGTTTAGATAGTAGCGCAGAGAGTATATGTGAGATGTTCATGCTTTTACCTTGTGAAAGATTTACAGTAAATGATGGAATTAATAAACTCAAATAATTTAATTGATGAAACACAACGAAAACCAATGGAATCAATGGACAAGGACTGTTTATTTTCTGATGAATACGAGTAGCTAGTATAGTTGAAAGTTGCAAACTTAAAATGACCACATTTTTCATTTAAATAGGAATCATAAAACTGGTCATATAAATCCAAATGAATTGATGAAGCAACAATTTGATTTAATCCCTTCGCGTAGAAGATGTTCTCTAAATGCTATCTATAAATCGCATTCAAAACTTCATATTTGGGTTTCGAGTGAGAGAACGATCGGAATATTTGCTGATCAAAGTCTTAAACGTATTTTGTTTGATAGGAATCACAGCATCCGTTGTAATACTTCTTTTGATATCTTTTTATTTCATTGCATTTCCTTTTAATTTGTATTTATTCATCATTTGTTTGGTCGCTTTCATCGTGATATCACTTTGGATGGTGATCCAGAACAAAAGACAACCCCTCAAAGAATCGATCTCTACCCAACCTTCAGAAGAACATTCCATGACTCATCTAACTCTTGGTTTCAATTATTGCTTATCTGAAAGTTATCAAGAACCGTTATTAACAAATGTTTGATGAAATAATTGAGATACGTACATACATAAATTAAAGCTTGATAACTTTAGTATAAGGTATAATAAAAAATGACCTTAACCTTGAGCATGATATATATATAACATCTGAATCAAATGTCTATATAAAACAATGCTGTGATTTGTATTTGACTTGCTTAATTTATTGTGTGCTCTTAAAAACCTATTCTTAAATGTTTACAAAATATGTGATATTATTCTTATTTGTATTTTACATGAGTAAAATCAAATCAAATAAAATCTGATTTTATTGGATTAGTAAGTTGCAACTTGCATGCTTAGGTTTTAATATCAAATTGAGAAGAAAATCTTTTTCAATACTCTTTGCATCTGTATACCAGAAATACTGATGTCATTCCTTCTTAAGAATGGGATTCTTTTACAAAACTGTATCTCTTCTATTCTTATTCACATTATGCTTTGTAGAAATTACCTGATGTCAAAGTTGTGAAAGTTCACTAATTTAGTAATAGCATTGATTTTCTGAAAAATTAGTTAAGTAAAAGATAAAGCAATTATTCCCTCTTATATCTATTGTTAAATTAACAAGCGAAGAACTACTACGACGAAGAATGGCGCCCCTTCCTAAGAAATACATGTTTTGGATAAGAGATATTGGATAAGTATTACGCGAGTAAATATTACATTTAAAAAGATAGATTAATCAATCATCCTTTTTCAACAGAGCTTATAGAAAACAACAAGAAGGACTAAATAAATAATTCTTTATTTGATTCTTTATTTGCCAAACCTTATGTCCTTTCATCGCATTGGACACAATCTTTATATAATATCTATAAAGCTCATTCAAGATTCACTTCATATTTGGGTTTTGAGTATTAAATCCTATTCTTTCAATAAAATTCATTGATAAAAGTCTTAAACTTCTTTACTTTTATAGGAATCACAACATTCGTTGCAATACTTCTTCACATTTTCTTTTCATCTTTCAATCCTCTTTTTCAGGACAGTCCAAAAGAGAGTTGACTAAAAATGAAGCATTGATTGACAAGTTGTCGACAACCCTGCGACTCATTCAACCCTAAGCTTTAATGCATTATTTGATAGTTATGATAAGCCCCCCTAACAAGTGCTTGACCAAATAACTTGAAAATACTTAAATTTAAATATTGTTGCCCTTGTTGCATTTACTTGCCATACGCATGTCGAGTGAAACTAGTAATCTAGTCACATTTTATTAAATTATTGATGATATCTTCTGTGATTAATTTAATGGATTTAATTTATTATAAAACAATTCTGTGATTTTAATTATTTATTTTATGAAACTATTTATCAAAATCAAAACAATTTGAATTTTCCAAGCTCGATTTAGCAAGATTTGCCATCATAATAAAAAGTGGCTTGTAAAAATTGCTTCAGATGTGACTAAACAGATGGCATTCCAAAGATTAGACGCGGATTTCATTCTCAGATCTGTTTATGAACTGATTTGAATCGATAATAAAATGACTTAAATAACAGAATTCAATCACATTCTGTTACCTTCAACTTGTATAAGAAAATTGAATGTAATAAGATCATTTGATGCCTAGTAGAATTTAGATCTCAATAAATTCCTTGACTGAGCACTGAAAATGATTAACCGATATTTTTATGACAAGTGAGTCGAGAGCACAGAATTCATTGAAACACTGATTCTTGACATTTATTTGTATGCAGTTTCAAACGGAACCGAAACGATGACATCGAACCCGACTTCAGACGAAGACACAGCTCTTTAAATGCGGGCTCTAAACATGAAACTGGAACTCATGTCTGGATATTCAGTAAGTGTTTTCGAATATTATCAATAAATGAACATTATTTTATAAAACACCTTGCTCACTTGTTCATCGTCATAGGAATATCAATTTTGGTGGCCATACTCCTTTTGATTTCATTCTATTTCATCCCTTTTCCTATTAACTTGATATTATTTATAATATCATTGATACTATTCCTGATCATTTCATTCTGGGTTCACATACAAAACAAACGTCAGTCACTGGAAGACTCATCGAACTGTCACGTAGCTAACCGTCTATCGGGAGACCAGACGTTTGTTGACGTGCCCTTAGAACCCATCACTATCTCAGACAATGGCCTAAAACCGCAATTTAATAGAATTTGAGGCTTTAGATTACATCTCAATATTTGGATCTCATTATACATATGTTTGTAACCGTAAGTCAAATTCCAGTCCACTAATTGTAAGCCTTTATTTCAATGTGATTTTTACCCTGAGCTTCAAATTCTACACAATTTATTCATTTGTTCTATCTATCGGCACAATATTCTAAAATTCTTCCATCAGGACATATTTTGTCACTTCAATTATTATGGTAAAGAGATAATTTTAAAAATTTGATCTTTCCTTAATCCGACATTTCTTTGAAAAATATGTCGTTTCATAAATTTTGACGCTTTACTACCAATTTTCCGCTCGAAGCCCATAAAATTAAAGTAAAGGCGTTTTTCTCAAATTATTTGCTCAGGTTCATATATTTTATTAAACTGGTGTAAAATTTTCTATCAAATACTCAATTATTGTGATGTCTATTATAAACTCCAGCGCTAAGTCCAGGCCTTGATATATCTGTCCACTGTTTAGTAAATAGCTATTTGTGTAATTTTATTTTCATCAAGTAAATATTCAAAACATGAAAACTCTTCTTTGCAAGCTTGATGCTTTGCCTCATGTATAATTGTGATGGTATAACTGTAAGCATTTAATTTATCTTGATATTCATCTAATTATATCGAAAAGCCGAATTTTTAACTCTTTAATCTATTCTGTATAAACACCATTTTAATTCTTTAAACTTCACAAAATTTTCATCATTCAATTGTAATTTAGCATGTTAATTTATTGAAATTCGATAATTTTGAAAATAAACGATGAGTTGTATTATTAATAAATCGAACATTTAATGAATAAATGGAGAAGGGTAAAAAACTGAAGAGATTTCAATATACATGTACATGAATATTTTATAGAGAGAATAATTCGGTTATAAAGGAGAGTGCATTTTGGGAATATTGTCGCTCTGAGTGTCTGACTTCTTATTGTCATTTGATATTTTATTTGGTTTGCCGGTTAAGAAGTATTTACATCGCCTGAAATAGACATTTAAAGGCATCTGATATTGTGGTCCACTTTTGTATTTATAATTTCCGATATGTCGCGAATAACTCGATTTTATTAATATAACGAATTGAACGGTCGCTATGATTGATGTCATCGATGCCATCACAGATCCCAATACGAAGCACATTCTGGTAGCCGCCATCAGCCATAACAACAATACAATCACCAGTAGTGCTGTCCAATAGAGAAATAGATTTTATTTTCTCTCAGAAATTTATAGATCAGAGCTCTCTTCGGGCAATAAATTATTTATTTTCAGATAATATTATCGAAGAAATAGTGCAGAAAATTCTCTTTCTTTCCTATCTTTACATTCGCTGCTCTTATATAACAATAGACTTTATTTTGGATGTCATTACTTCAAATTTATTTTCATTTCTCAAAATATCTAAAAATTCTTCTTTTACTGGGACTAACATTAATTTACCCAGTTGGCAAATAGTTTCTCATTTTACCAAGAATCTTCTTATACAACTACTCCATTCTAATCTATATTACTATAAATCAATGAAATCATATTTCATTTTTCTCAAATGGAATAATTATTTATTGATTAATTAAGTGGAGAGAGAGAGAGAGAGAGAGAGAGAGAGAGAGAGAGAGAGAGAGAGAGAGAGAGAGAGAGAGA
>JAQGAR010001183.1:0-10184 GCA_034697865.1 Oribatida sp.
AGTAAACTACGCGAATCAGCTCACAATTACTCTTTTTCTTCTCACAATTTGTGATATGTTAATGAACTTTGAAAATTAATTTAGTATTCAGTGGTTTTCAGAGCTATTCCTAACGTCAAGAGTCGATATCTCCATACAAGACTGCAGTTCACTGAAAATTGTTTTTGTTTATTGATTTTACGCTCATTTATATTCTTATTTAATTTAATATAATATTATTATAAGAATTTCTTAATCTGAGAGAAGAAATTAATTTAATATTTTGTTCTTGTTCACTCATGTTTTGCCCCATGTTTATGCACTGGATTTCTCAACCTTTTTTGTCTTTCATTTATTAATAATTTATTATTTATTTCTTTCTGGACTGGCTATCGATTAGAAACCGAGGGACTGAGGGAATGGGGGGAAAACCATTATAACTACTGTTATAATGAAATGACGAAAATAAATACATTTTTCTTAATTTTTTTTCTCTTTTGACTAATTTATCGATTGAACGGAAAACTGGATATCAGTTAATAAAAAGCGAACTCAAAAAACCAAATAAATAATTATGAAAATAATAATCAGAGATCGAGAGAAGAAAATGATTAATCAGTCGTTCCTATGGATAGGGACGGCGAGGTATGCATAAAAATGCTCTGTTTGGAGGAATGGAAGCAAATATTTATTGCATTTCCTCAAAGTATCGCAAAATGCCAAACGATTTAAGATAACAGTCCTCTCCGGTGAGGCCATTGAATTCTCAGCTAATTTCCAATAAAACGCATTTTTCTTCACCGAAACCAAAAAAAATGTTATTTCAAGAAAACTAATGATTAAAAATTGATTCCGAAAAGAATTCCTCTGAAAATATGGTCAGAATATCAGTTCAATTAAATCAGTCGACGATAACAGAGGTTATGATTTCTATCGAATTAAAGGCAATTAAATGAAATAATTTGTCGTCAGTGGAGTGATCTCTCTCTACCACCAGTTCCTGTCTCCTAATTCTGTGCAGCTTTTAAGCCCTGCTCTTAATATGTGAACTATTTTTCCGATTAATTAAATTTAAAAATACCGATGAGTTTCAAAGATCAGAGTCTTCTCAGTATTGAGTAATTCAGTTAAACTCTAGTCCAACTATTCTTTGGTATCGATAGAGGGAAAGGGATGAGAATGTGTTCAGTCATTCGCTTGTAAGCAAATCATTGCTAACTTAATAATAGAGCACAGAATAACAGAAAAGAAGGCATTTTTTGGCTCTGTTGTCAGACAACTCTCCATCCCTTTCCTCCCATCAGTCAATACATTTATCTAACGATAAAAAGAAGAGAAAATATTTTATCCGAAGCCCAAGAAATCTATTACTTTCGCTCTTATATAACAAATATCTTTGCTATGGATTTGTAAACATTTGTTAGTAAACAATAAATTTCTTATTTATTCTCTTTTATTGTTTGAGTTATAACTTATGGTTCACTTCTATCTCACGGAAGATATGTCGAAGACATTACACTACAGAACAAGTGATTTCTTGGCCAAATGAATCCAAAGGCAAATACGTGTCTGCAATGGTTGGCCCCATAGGCTGTAGCCATGCGTTACAACAGATATCAAACAGACATTGACAGTGAGAAGAAGTCGTTTCAACTCTATTCTTGTTTCATATTTTATGTGCAAAAATGTCGAAACATTGGTATATAATGTATTTCCAGCACATTCTCTCTCTCTCTCTCTCTCTCTCTCTCTCTCTCTCTCCCTCTCCCTTGCAATACACTTATACTAACATTTAGTGAACAACACTATTATATATAAAGACAAAAATCGATGAAATGACAGGACTCAGACTATTTGACACTCAATGGAATGGTATGGAAAGCCAGTGCTGATTGAGAGTACAAAAAGCCCTCAATTGAAATAAAGGCATCGAAAAAATCACAGAAATGTTTCTAAACATAGAGTTTGAGACTGAATGAGAAAATTGACGAAAAACGCGAAACGAAAGTCAATTGAGATTATTGTGAGACAGGACTCGACTCACACTAACATTAAGGCACAGACCATCACTACTACCGGAGATGAAGAACAACCTTAACAACGCACACCATCGCCAATAAAACACTGCCAAAGTTGGCTAAATTGAAGGCCAAACATGTTTGTGCTATTCCTCTCAATGAATAAATAACCAGGAGGGTGGCTAATCAAATTGGTCACCTTGGGGACTCACCTAATGACTGCCAAAGCAAATGACAAATTAGAAAATTATTTATGTTTTGTTTGCACAGAATAATGCGGTTCAGGAAGAAAAGGGGTTATCTGAGTTGGCAACATTAATTTGACCATGCTGATCTCAAACTATGATTAATCGAGACAGTTCAATTAATCACCAAATTGCCAGGTCTAAAAATAAGTTTCTTAGTGACTTCATCTTATACAGAAGAGAATATACTCCTGCTAATTCAATATAGATTTGACTCCTGGTTATACCATATTGTTTAACATCCACAGCACTGATGAGCAGAGGCTTCACATCAGCGCTTTCTGAAGCAAATGTCTTAAGACATGACCAGAAAAGCAGATGAGGAATATGAAGAATAAGCACAAGAATTAAGTAAAAGATAAAAGTTTGGCGCAAAAAGTGTATGTTGTGGTCAAGTGAGCAAAGAAAATGTGCTCTCATTTATTGAGTCTTAACAAACTCTAACTTAAGGCAAACAATTTATTTAAGAGCAAAACATAACTAACACATCGGTCTGTCACTAAATATTCACTCCGTTGTATTGGCGCTGACATCCGCACAACCATTGCATACAATTGATTCCATTGTACTCTCTTTGCAATTGTAGTAATCAATCAATTGTTTCCAATTTATTTGTTTTTATTGCCGACAAACAAAATGCTATTCAATGAGAATTTATTGCTTCTAATTATGCCTCGTCTTCCTTATTAACACAAATTATTCTCAATTACTCTTTTTTATTCTGTCCTCTCGATCGCTAGCAGACAAAGGAAAGGCATAGGAATAGCAACGGATAGCAAACTCTAAGTAAACCAATAAAACATTATTAAATGCAATTTATTACTAATAAAATCAAATTTTGTTTAATTTTCGCCATTCTCTGCATTCCTGAGCACAGCATAACAGTTGTGTCCTCTTTTCTCAATCCTGTTCTGCACTGATATCAGAAAAGGCTGTAATCGATATCATTGAATAAAAATCGTAGAAAAAAGCCTTTCCTTAAATAATAAACCAAAAGACGATATCAAAAGACAAATACACATAAAAAGCAAGAAATGGATTACAATTTGAATGTATTTCCATTTTGTATGCAATATATCTGTCGAGAAATTTTGTATAAATTTCTGTGAAATCAAAGACAATGATGTGATGCCATTAAGAATATAGTTGAGTAAAAAATTATATCCATTTATGCATATCTTTGACTGCTTTTACTGTTTGTCTGATCAATGATTCACATTAACAATGATTTAATGGAAACGACTTTGAATTTCCCTTTTCTTATGTGTATTTCTCAAACAAATTTGTTTTTTATGCCAAATATCTTCTCTTAGAATCTCTTAGTATTTCAGAGATTTTTTTTCTGTATTTTATATATCGTTTCGAGTCTTTGTTTGCCTCAATTTGAAGACAAATTCTCATTGAATTCAAAGAAGAAAATCTCAAACAAATCCTTTATATGTCTTTGAATTTGAGCTGAAGTTTCAATTAAATACCAAAAAAAGATTTATATATTTAAGGAATAATTCATTGCGTTTCTCATTAAATGGAGAAATATATTCAGTTCTTTACTCAGTTTTGAACAGAAATCAGATAAAAGTTTATTGAATTATATCTGAAATTAAAAGTTTGGTATTTCTCTGCTGTTATTTGAGTTTCTCATACAATATGAGTAGGACTTCACCGATAAGATTATAGAGAATTTAAATATCAAATTCTTGGACTCAAGACATTGGTCTTCCAAATATGCAATCAAATCATTTAAACCTTTCCTCTACTCTATAATTAAAATTCAAAATTAAATTAAATCTTTTGATGGAAATTAAGGAAAATTTCACTGAAATTCAAATAAACTATTCATCAAAAGTCTGAATAAAATTTAAGAAAAAACAAATTTAAGACTAAAATAAATCATTTCTTGAATGTTATATACGCCTAAAAAGTGAAAAGTTATCAATAATTTGTTTGGGAATCCTTTCCAAACCATAATAACTCTGGTCATAGCTTTGATCGCTAAACAAGACTTCACCCAAAACTGGTATCAGTTTTACCAAGATCAACACAGAGGGAGTCAGTGGTTCTTAGACGGCAGTCCGCACTGTAAGGAGTGAGGAATGCCATTCAAGAGCACTGGTATTTCAGTCGGCATTCACCTCTTATTGTTGAGGCAAAGAGGGAGACCAAAAAATAAAGGACTGGTAGGAGAGAGGAGTCTTGGAGTGTGAGAACCCAAAAAACCAAAGCCTCACTAAAATGACAAAACCTTCACTACATTTGCATAAGTGGTCAACAAATCGCACAGACATTAGAAGTAGAAAATAAATAAATACTGTTCCTTAAGAGACCATCAAATCTGTGGAGTAGTGAACAGCTCTGAAGAGATCACACAAATAAACCAAAAAAAAGTAATTTCAAGATTAGAGTAAAATAAACACTAAAATTAAGAGAGACTTAAGTTTTGTATAAATATTTGTCGAGAAAAACCGACTCAAAGCAAAAATTCAAAATATTTTTTCTTTGAAACTCATTTAAAGCTCCAAAAAATGTTTTATTTTTCATTTAATATAATTTACTATACATTTGATTCACTTTTTTCTTAATTTAAATATAACTTAAAACTTATAATTTCTTTCAATTCTTATGATTTATTTACACATAATTTATAACAATTTCTTCATTCAATCATTTTTTAATCAAATGTCTGAGACATATGACAATTGCAATCATAAGAATCTGAAGAATTCTTTGTTCTGTTCGCATAAATCTGTTGACAATTTAATAATTCATTTGTGAGATTTGGGGCCCAATTATAAAGTTATTAATTATAATAATCTCTATATTTCAGGCAAAGCTCTAAAACGCATCTAAAAAGACAACAAAAATACTTATTTTTCTTCTCATAAATGTCTCAATCATTGGATAGAAAATAATGAGAGTCTCAGTCACTGAGCGACACAAAACTGATGGCATTCTTCTGGTGGTATGCCTTCAATCATATGACAAGTGATGGACAAAATATTTCCACAACTAATCCAATGATGGCTGCAATCGATGGCAAATAAATATCTCTCCAAACCATTGATAACTGACTATCAAAGCGTTGATCCGTCGCTTCATTTTAGATACCGATTGACATCAAAATCACAAATTCATATCAAAAAGAATTATTACAACAAAAATAGTTATTTCTCTGAACAGTATTTCTAAATATGAACGGCGACTGTCATATCCCGGCTCTGGTCGGCCGGCTTCCGATTGTAGGGCACGTCGGGCAGAGCGTACCTCAGCTTCTCCCAAAACATTTTCTCTCCCCACTGAAGGAATGTATTTGTTTTGAGCCATAGCCTGATGTCTGGGTCCAAATCTTTGCTGGCGATCCGACCGATGAATATCAGAATCAATTTATGTCTATTAGTTCGGAGCACTTCATGGTGTGCCGACTTGAACTCATAGCGACACCACTCGCTCTTTAAAAAGTTTTCACTGATCACTAGTATCGTCCGTCGCGACGCCTCCATAGCCTCGACTATGGCGTCGGACAGGTAGCCACTGGCCACCGGCAGATCACGATAATGAAGGCACAGACGAATTGGCGGATTGCCGTACTCGAGCTCAGGCGCTAAGATCTGTGCGACGAACGCCTCGTCTTTCTTACTGTAGGACACGAACGCGTCAAAAAGTTTCTCCTCTTCCCGGCGATGGGCGGCCCGACCCTCGAGTCTGACCCCATAGCGGGAGTAGAACCAGACGCTCATTTCGCGCCGGTATATAAATATCACAATCACTATAAACAACAAGAGTACAAACACCGACGAACCGATTATGACCAGAGGCCAGTAGTCGTCCACCTGGTACTTCTGGGCGAACATCGACTTACGGGCAGAGAAGTTGGTGCACACACTCATATTGAACTCCCCTAAGAGCGGCAGCGCCGTCGTCTCGTTGTAGAAACATTGGACTTGTTGGGCGTCGCGCACGAAGTCCTGTCGAGTGGGCAGCCATTCGACAAACTGCTCGACGAACTGACACTCACACGACCACATGTTGTGCGCCAATCGGGTGTCCACCAGACGGCTGTTGTAGTTCAGGTTCCAGACCTGGAACTCAATTATGTAGTTGTGGTCCAAATGCAAGATTTGCAGCGATTTTAAGGCTAAGAAGGAGTTGTTGGCCACAATTGAGATGTGATTGTAGGACAGGTAGAGCTCCTTCAGGTCCACCAATCGCTCGAATTCATAGCCGTAGAGTTGACTCAATCGGTTGTGCTTTAAGTTCAGTATTTGCAGTGATTTGAGTCCATTGAAGGTCCGGTTGTTTATCGTCTCGATATTACTCTGATTCAGATGAAGAACCTTCAGGTTTTTGCGGCCAATGAAGGCGTGCGATGAGAGGGTCGGAATGTTATTGCCGTCTAAGTACAGTTCGGTCACATCCATAGGTATGCGCTGCGGGACAGACAGATGTGTGGTCGTAGAAGCACTGCAGTCCACAATATTAGTATTCCAGCTCTGGTCGTAGTAGCAAGTACAGTTCTCTGGACAGGTCATCTCACAGTCACAGGCGTCGAACTCACAGCAATGGCACAGGGCGAAACAGTGAGACTTGTAGGGGCACAGGAACTGCGACGAGTCGGCTTTGGTCAGCGCAATACTGGTCCGCTGTTTCGTGAAACTGAGCTGACACTCGATGTGCTGGACGTCAACCATTCGCGGGTACTGTCGGGACTCGTCCAAAGTGGCGATCCTCTGCAACCACTCCATAGAACAGTCGCACAAATAGGGATTACCGGACACAGAGAACTCAGGCAGAGGCCGCCGTAGCGGCACTTTGCTTAAGCGGAAGGCGTTAATATCTAGAGTGGACAGTCTATTATTGGTGAGGTCGGTGCGGGTGAGGTTCTGCTTCTCCATGAAAGTGAAGGGCGCGATCTTTTTGATGAGATTACTGTTGAGGAGAATCATTTCGATGCCGTTCGGGAGTGCACTCGAATCGATTTCACTGATTCGGTTGACGCTGGCGTCCAATGTCCTCAGTTTTAGCACAGATTCTAGTTCGAAATAATTACCCAGGTTCTCCACTTGGTTCTCATGGATGTCCAGCCACTGGAGGCCGATGGGAATGAGCGCGTAGTCGAACCAACCGATTTTGTTCACCGATATGTTTAACATCAGTAAATCGCGTAAATTACTGAACAGTCCGTTGATGTCCACAATGTAATTGCTGTCGAGACGGAGGGCGTGCAGGTCTGGCACATCATCAAAAGTGCCTTGCTCAATGCCCTGGATTTTGTTCTTGGCCAGGTTCAAAATTCTCAAAGATGGTAGTTCTTGAAACACACCTTTTGAGAGATTCCCGATTTGGTTGGCCTCCAAGTTCAGGCCGTACAGCTGTTCGACGCCCTGGTAGGAAGCGTTGTCAATCTGTGCGATACGATTGTAGGACAGGTCCAGAGACCGCAGATATTGGAGTGTATTGATAGCCGTCGGCACTGATTCCAGTTTATTGAGCGATAGATTCAATTCCATCAGATTTGAAATGTTTTTAAAGGCGTTGCCGTCAATGGAGTCAATCTTATTCGAGTCCACTGCCAGCATATTAAGCACATGCAAACCAGAGAGGGAGAGACCGCCGATTCTGGTCAGCCGATTATGGCTGAGGACTAGAGTGTGCAGATTGTAAAGCGATTGGAAGGCGTTGTCGGCAATGCTCTCGATCTCATTGTGGTGTAGTTGAAGTACTTCCAAACTGTACTGCGATCGGAAGGTCTGGGCGTCGATACGGCTCAGCCGATTGAAGGACAGGTCCAGATTGACCAGTCGGATCAGATCGGCGAACGTTTCCGGTCCGATCCAATGGGATGTGATCTCATTGTGGCTGACGTCCAGCAGCACAATGGCGCCCAAGGCGTTGAAGAGGCCCGGAGGCAACACTGATATGCTATTATTCTGGAGATACAGTTCGGTCAGCGACGGAGACACCGACTGGAAGAACTTGGGCGGCAGAGCCACCAACTGATTGTTGGACATGTCCAGAATGGTGAGCCCACTCAAGCCAGACAGCGATGACTCCTCGGCGCGACTGATCTGATTGTGATGTAAGGCCAGCACCTGAAGTTTGGACAGCAGACCGAAGCCGCGGTCAGTCAGCACTTTAATCCTGTTGAAGGACATGTCCAACTCCCTGATGGAGTCGAGTTTGCACTGCACACTAAGCCTGTCCTTCATTTTGGAGGAGAAGCCGACACTAACAACTTCTTGGAACTGATTTGCGGTCAAATTAATATATTTGAGTTCATTTAGATTACAGAAGAGGGTCTCCGGCAGCCAAGTGATGGCGTTCGAGGACATGTCGATCCTCTCGACCCTGGGCACCGGTGTCAGGAGACCGCCAGTCGGTATTTTGAGCTGAAGATCACCCCAATTATTGTTATGCGTGCGGACGGTCAGGTTTCGCAACAGTGACAGTCCACTAAAGGTGAGCAAGGGCAGCTCTGGTAGTTTGCACCGGTCTATCGTCAGCTCACGTACTTGGCTCAGGTGCTCAAACGAACGGTTAGATAAGGAACTTTCGAACAGAAGATCATCACATACAATATGCAGACCAGTGGTGTGCTGGGCCTGGATTAGACTAAAATTTGTTGAGTCGAACGCTCCGTTAACTGTCCTTAATTTACACGTCAAGAGCACATTATCACTGGCCGTTTGGCCGGCGCCCATCTCATGACCAGCTTTCCATTCGCAGTCCTCCGGCGCCACATATCGCACAGATAGCACTGACGATGACAACTGTCCAGTGATTAGGACAGCAAACAAGTGTGTAATCAGTGTATAAACACTGTTTGAGTGGAGTTTAGCCCTCATTATAATCAACTGTTTTTACTGATTGCCCTCTGAATGTGTCCACCGATTCACTTAAGACATTATAATCGGGGATACAGTTGTGGCGAACGGCTGTTCAAGAAGTGCTGTTCACCATTGAACTGCTTTACTATCAAAGCTCAGAGTCTTTACATCTGAAGACTATTTGATGAAAACATTTGATCCGAAATTAGTTTTCAAACTTTTCAAACATTTGAGGCAAAAGTCAAGAGTCTAACCAATGAATGACTTAACGCCAGAGGTTGTGCTCGAACTTAAACCAAAACTTAGAGCACAGGGAGACTGAAGCACTGTTTAGAAGCAATTTTTCTGGACTGGAAATACCAGTTCTGTTTCTCTCTTCTTATTCTGAGCGCTGTTTGCGTTTATGCTGTTCTCCGGTTCACGACTCGATCACTAACTGCTGAAACTATGGCCTGTGCTTTGACTATATCGCCCAATTTGTTGAGTGTGCGCTCCGCACTGGATCTGTTCCATGTAGGGGCTCAGGGGTGATGTGTTTGAGACAGTGGTGATCGCACTGGCGTTGGTCCGAATAAACACTATTTGCGCCCAAAAAAGCAAATGATTTGCATTTTTTCATTGTTTATGATTTTATTTCTTCTTTCGGAGCATTTGATTCATTCATTCAAAGAGAAAATTTCATTCATTTATTCAAACAATCGGCAAATGAGTGGAAATAATATTCACACGAAAATCAACGCCGATCTCAATTGTGTTCGGCTTTGGAAGGCTTTCCCATTAAAAACAAAAACAATTGAAAACTTTTTAGTCTATAATTTCACTTTTATTTGAGTCAAAAATAGGTCTATTTTACAGACAAACGGAGAATAAAAATTAGTTTAAATGTGATATCAATTGTTTGAAGAATGCTTTTGTGCACAGAATAAGCTAAATCTGAAGATTTCATAGACGAGATTATTATTCTGAGTAAAGGTATTTAGTGTTTGTTAAGGGGGCGGTATTCCCATCCTTAGAGGGAGACCAGAAAATTTGCTAATATTCACGAAAACGCAATGTTTTCTCATAAATAGGAAATACAGTCAATAAAATGAGAGGCAAATCATTAAACTTAATATTGGAGG
>JAQGAR010001184.1:0-10184 GCA_034697865.1 Oribatida sp.
ACCTAATAATCTTTATAACTTATGGGGGGTAAATGTAGTGAGTTTTGATTTGATTCGAATCCTTGTTTATATTTAATTTCTGTGCGTTTCAGAGGTCTATTATTTTTCTCGATATGTAATAAATGGCTTTTCTTTTGAAAAATATTTTTAAACTTTTCGCTGTGAAAGAGTAGAATCAATCAAAAATTATTAGAATTCATGTTCGTTTGCAATCACTTTTTATAGCTTCTCATCGATCATTTCAACACAAAATCGACTCAAAAGAATCAAAAATGAATTATCGATGAAAAGGAATCAAATTTTAAAGAATTTTTAAAGAAAATCATTAAATTGTTTAATATATTCTCAAAAGTTATGTTTGCTTTTCGTCATTTCAATTGTAATCTTATTGAAGAGAATTTCAATGAAAAGAATTAGAAATCGTTATCCGCTCTCAAATTCAATGCAACAAAAATAAGTCCTGAAATGCATTCTATATTTCGGATAATAAATCACTTAATAATATAAATATTCGAATATAATATATACTCGAAAGCATAGCTGACTCTTAGGGTCTCTCTCTCTCTCTCTCTCTCTCTCTCTCTCTCCTTTTTCGTAACTGATGGCGAATTTCACAATACTTTTTGAGTGTAATATATTATAATTCTTTTTTCGGGCACTAGTTTTGGCTGAATTGCTGTTTCTCTGATCAATAAATAGAAGAAATATTTGAGAATTCGGCCAAATTTTTTTTTATTGCACTTAAACTCGATATCCTAAGAAATTGAACGATAGTTTATTTAATTAGATATGACTTTTGTAAGGAGCGGTCATATTTCAAAGTTTATCCTATTTTCGAGTAACTATCAAATAATTTTTTGAGTTTTATCAAAACATTTATCACAATTTCAACTGAATTTTATTTGAGAAAAAATAAAATAAAGAATCAATAATTTGCTATAAAAGCGATTCAAAGCCAATTCAAACCTTTGTTCCATTCGATGATTTTGGGATCGTCTCCGACCACAGGACAGGTTAGGCTTATATCCGTCATTGCAGTGAAGTTTTTGTTATGCATTTGTCTTATTTTTATGGGTCCACTAACTCTAACTTTAGCCGAGTGTCGACTGATTCCGGCTTTATTTTTGACGAGACATTCATATATTCCTCCGTCAAACACTGAGGAAATACTAATATTCAGATAACTAACGATTCTATTTCTGTCGACAATGTATTCGTCCCACTATTAGATAATTACAAATAATTATAAACTTTAATAATATACTTGAGTTGAATATAAGGGAAAGTAAATCTAATTTGGAATCAATAAGGGTAAGCCTACCAGTGCTTTGTGCAGAGTATATGCTTCTCGTTTCCTAGCGTCGAGTTGTGAGCCATCGAGAGACCATGTAATCATTGGAATTGGATGACCTGTTCCGACACACTTCAGTGATATTTTATCGTTGATTCTAACATTTTGATCGTCAAACACTTCGATAAAGTATGGCGGAAGGCCTGTGCGCTCACAAGAAGAAAAGGTCAATAATGAGTCTTAAATACAATTGTCTTCAGTGAATACCGTCAAGAATTAATTGAGTGCTATCTATAGCTGAGTCTCCGCCGGAATTTAATGCTAAACACTGCCAAATGCCTGAACACAAAAAAACAATCAGATAATTGTTCGCACATTTTATTAATTCCGATCAATATTTAATTGCTCTCAAAGCTATCGATTGGTCACATATTAAGCACAGAGTCTAAGAACTCATAAGCAATAATTTATATGTCAATAATAGGTTAGGATATGAATCATACAAACCCTGATCGCTGTTCGCGACAGCATTAATAACCAGAATTGATAGGCCCGAAAAGAATTGCATCTCATATGAGTGGTGGTCTGGAGAAACGGCATGCCCGTTATGCAGCCAGATCACTTTGTTCAGAGGGTAACCATACAATGAACAGTTGATTAGAGCCCTTTGCTGTAGTTCTACCACTAATTTCTTGGGTTCTATATTCACAAGAAGTGGTGCGAAAGTTATGACTTCGGTTTCACATTTCGCTTCACCGATACTATTAGTGGCGACACAAATGTATTTATTAGCGTCTATTGAGCGCACATTTCGTATAATTAGAGATCCGCTCCGGTATTCATATCTTTGATGGCCGACTAATGGATGCGACGCTCCGTCTATTTTACTCACTTTATACCAACTGTTAAGACAAAAGGCATTTGATTTGAGATTAGATTCTCTAATGTATTGTAACATAACTTTTAGTCTTATATTGTTTTTTGAAATACTATTGAATTTTACATTAAATTAGTCTAAATTTGAGTCTTCTCTGCAAATGTTGGTATTTATTAATTAGGAAAAGGGTTACAAAACTCGAAACTAATTAGAAAAATAATGAAACTCTGCGAATGTAAACTGAAGCGCTGGGCTATAATTCTTAGGTCGGTATAGTAATGAGCTCGCAATCGATGTTTTATTGTGTAAATAAGAAGAGTTGGAGCGAATAAATTACTAAAACCAGTAAAAATGGTTTGGACCCAAATGGACTAAAATAGTGTTCATTTCATTTGTGTGTAACATTTGATTACTGGTTTCGTTATGAAACTGACAGCAACTAAAATGAAACTCTTGTTTCGTGCTTTCAGTGCCGACATTTACGTCTAATTGATTTATTATTGCAAACTTTACTCTTTTTTTCTATGTTACACACTATCCAACTAACCTGTATGTCGGGGCTGGCTTGGCCTGTGCAGCACATGGTAGCTCCACCAAATCAGTGCCTTCCTCCACAACCATAATTGATGGACAATCTATTATTCGCGGTGTAATACTATTTGATGGATCTGTGCGTCCGTTAAAAGCATATGTATAGTCAGTATAGATATGTATACAACAGAATATTCTGTTCAACAAAACCAAAGAATATGCAGTTTTGCTGTTCGGTTGGCCTCCGATTGTTCGGTCGACACAACACTAAACGATTGTGTTTTTGCTTCGATTCTTATTGTAAAACGTGATTCCCTTTAATCTCAGTGCAAACTCAACTCAACTGAACACAAGGGTTGTCAGAAGCACCAAAACTGCAAAGAAAGGCCAGAATACGAACCTGTTACTATAATAGATCCCTGAGAGCTCAGTTTTGTTTGATTATTGACCAGATTTCTTATTTTACAGCGATATCCAGTGAAAGAGTCGGGTAGAGCTCTAACATGAAGTTCACCGCTCGGAAGGACACTATATTTTTCACCTAATGTTTGTGGGAAAGCAGTAAAAGCGATCATTAATTTATATGAGAGACTAATTTCCAAAAACTAATTGCAAATAAATCAGAGCAAACAGAAAAGCATTTTTAAAGCACTAATTTTATCGTTAATGAGTGGTGAGTGCATACCGTGACCAACGATCTCGAACTCGGAATTCATAATCCAAGACATAACCGACACGTAAGGCTTAATGTATTCAGGAATATGACATCGAAGTACTGCAGTCGAGCCTCGGATCACATATTCGTCAAATACAGAGATCTCGTAGTATTGAGAGACCACTTAATGCGAATTAAAGCAAAACTTGTAATTTAATAAACTATTTGATATGTTTTGGCACTAATATTATAGAACATAAATATTTATGGATTGCAATAAAATATTAGCAAAAAAGTAATAAAAAGATACAATTTATGATTTATAGTTAGGCATCAAATTTTGTGGAAGTTTATGCGATATACCGCTCCCTCACACCATTCATATTAGCAAAGAATTGTAGCACTGGTGTAGAACTGGTGGCAAAATATCATATTATTCTGACAAATATTCTTATGCTTTATAACTCATGTAACTCGATATCAACGATCATTATTTTGTTGTCAAGACGTCAAACCATTGACTGTTAAGTCATTTACAACTTATTACGGCTTAAGTTGAATGAAAAAATGCCAACAAATAGTATGTATGGCTATATTCAGCAAACACTGAAACACAACTAAAAATTGCTTATTTCAATCAATTCGTTCGAATGGGAATTCAATTTATTCTCTCCTCAACTGTTCTGTACCTCAGCACACAAAAATGTGGCCTCTTTTCAACTCTCATTAGTGTTGAGCGCCAAATATTGGGCTCTCGGAGAAAACTCGATCACTATCTAAAAACAAGATCTTCAATAACAGACAGCACAGCACAAAAAGTCAGTTCAAAATATAAGTAAAAGCAAAAGAAGATAATCTTTTGATAATATCACTAATATATCATCGTGATACTGCTGTTTCCAAGAGCAGATTACTCATTACAAGGGTAACAGCACACAAAACAATTTGGAAAAATTGAGACTTAATTAATATACAGTAAGTTTAACCATAATATGTTTTTTCTTTTACTCCATTTGGTCACAAAGATTAAGAAAATATATTTGTCGATCATATACGCAAACAGTTGTGAACTCGAGCTGTTGGCCATCACTTATTATCAGTGCTGGTAGTGTTGGTGCAGAATATTGGCGAAGAGGGTTCGCTTGCATCATTAGAATTGAGTTTTCTTTGTTTTGATCATTGTTTGAATGGTGTGTTTCATCTGAACTTATTTTAGACGAAGCTTTTAGAGAGTCTTCTTTTGAAAGAACATAAATATATAGATTGTATGGCTTTGGGAATAAAGTGTTGTCTTTGAACTGTTGTCTTGTATTACTATTGCATTCCGTTTGTGTATATGTGAGTGCAAATCATAGAATGAACCGCATTTATTTGATACAAGTCTGGCCTCCAATTGAATACATCATTGTCAGGCATTCAGAGCACATCATTGCCTCATATCCTGGTTTTGCTTTTGTTGTCTCTCTTTTGTAATAACCCTTTAATTTACAACTCTATCAAACATTTTCTTTATCTAATGTTGAGATCAGCCTCTGAAGAGTCGGACAGAATTAATGAATGTTAAATGTTTTGAGGTATAATATGGCTTAACCTAAGCTCTTTCCAACACAACTGATGAGAACAGTATGAATGAGAGAGTGTGCAAAGTTGGATAACTTAACGATAACTTTGTTTATAAGTAGAGCATAAGCGCAATAATAAGAGTCTATTCTTTGTATTCTCAGTTCTTCAGTCAATGTTTCATAAAATGCATAGCACTCACAGAATAACACAACCATACCAGTGCTCTGCCAGTGCTTTAACTCAGTGTATAAGAATATGCGGTTGACAGTAGTCGACTTTCAATGCCTTTCGTTCTTATTAGGAATGTCTCGTTATTATGCAAATCATGAATACTTCAAACTCTGCAAATTCAATTGAAAGGCAAATGAAAAGCGTCGGGAGTTATAGTGGTGTACATCATATCAAATATTGTTGAGCGCCCACAACCTTTACTACGCTTTTGTTTTCTGCTGGCATTAAGTGATTGTATGAAAAATTTTCCGAAAATATGAGACAAAACCAAAATAAAAATGAAAAATCAATTTTTTATTATTTAAAACGAAGTCTTTTCTGTTCATAATGTCAGCGATATATCAGAATCGCTACACTTTTGACTTTCATTAAAAAACTTGTAAAATATCGGTAAACCTTATAATCAGTATATAATTAATTCAAATTAAAA
The DNA here is from genome assembly GCA_034697865.1 of Oribatida sp. Lineage (NCBI taxonomy): Eukaryota > Metazoa > Arthropoda > Arachnida > Sarcoptiformes > Oribatida sp. The sequence continues at coordinate 5,579 of JAQGAR010001184.1, forward strand.
AGAGTTAATCATTTCATATCATATTATTGATCCAAACATTGAAATCGATTGAAGCAGAGGAACAGACTATCAGTATATGATATGATGAAAAGGTGACACTAAATAATTTCGCTTTACTATCATTTAATGGAAAGTAATGTAACATCTGTTCCCAAATAGTGTTTACTCTGAGGAACAAAAGTGATATAAATTCTTCATTTGTGTGCAAAAAGAACGCAAATCTTAGAGAATAACTGAGAAATACATTCAAATGTCATAAAAATGAATGGAATTTTTGAGTAGATTTTTGAAAGTCATTGAAATGATAATTAAAATTTGGTGCAAATATTCTGCCATTTATTTGATTGTTTGAAGCGAATAGTTTAAGGCATTATACAGGATCTGTATGTGTGTCCGCTCAACCAAACCAACTGTACATACAATGTGTATAATAGTTTGTGTTTCACTTTTTAGTGATGGGCCGCACAGATAAACATCTTTCACTTCGTGGATGTGATCATTAGTGATATTTTTCTCTTAACGCATCGTCTGCTCTATGTTTTCGGTCGGTTAGATAAGACGATGCGAATGGAGGCCTGAGCACAACCATCGTCTCAACCACTGACTCTAACTAAAGCTTAAAACAGTCGGCATTTGATTCGTCTTTAGTTAACGACGCAAGACTTGAGTCAGCGATTCATCAAAATTATTAGACTTCGCTTAATTGCAAACTTGAATTCAATCATTAAAACTACTCTCACTTTAATAAAATCTCTCATTTTTCATATTATTAACAATAAAAGGGGTTCACATACCAGCCCTCACTCTTTGCGGAGTGCTGATCATAGTTCCAATGCTATTTGTGGCCAAACAATAAGTTGTAATACTGTGGACGTCTTGGCGATAGGCTGATGGAGGGAACGGCTTAATTGCAAGCGATCCGTTGGCCAACGGCTCTAATAAGTCATTTATTGGTTCCACAACTCTTCCAAACAGGGAATTAGTTTTCAAAGCATAGGGCTCTGAAACAATTGAATGTTTAATAGAACTTAAGTAAAGAGTAGTTTGTCTTTGTGTTAAACATACCGATAATCATCCATTGTATTTCATCAAAATCACCTAGTCAAAAGATCAAACAAATAATGAAATTAATTGTTGTCAGAAACTCAAAGCTTTTTTCGTTAATTAAATTTTATGCTAAAAATGTTTTCACTCAAAATTGAAACTCGAAATTAGAAATTCAATTCATTTGAGAAGAATTATTCTGCAACTATTCCTCTTTTAAACAGGAATAGCCAAAAAAGGTAAGCCTGTCTCTTTTGAAATCTGAGGGAATACCCTTAAATTTATTTTACTAAATTACTTCGGCATATCGTTTGCCACACACCTTATTTGTAGCGATAGCTTTTGAGGTTTTTATGAAAACACCTTCCCATACAGTTCCATGTAGTTTTCATACAGATATTTGAAAATTCCTCCATGTTCACCACTGAACTCATAATCTTGGCTATCCCTATTTATAAACTCTTTTCAAATTAAAGCTCGACTTAAATTTGAATTTGAAAAGAGTTTTATTGTATTGAAATCCCATTTGATTTGTTGCGTTAATTTAGATGACGTGCAATAAAATTGAAACTCATTTTAATTTCGTTACCAAAATTGAGAAAATAAAAGAAGAAATCTGTTGAACACTATTTGAAAGCAAATCTTTTGTGTGAGAAATAAAATAATAGAGAAATGTGAGCCCATTATTAAAATATCTCAGTTATGAAAAGATGAGGAAAATATGAATCCAAAGTGAAAATAAGTGAACTCAGAATAGAGTTATTATAAGGAGATAAGAGAAGTTCAATTTAATGGTCAGACTTGCAGTTCATCGCATTCTTTGCCACAAGAGATGAGGAAAGAGATACGAAAAGCAAAAGAAAGAGAATTGTTGCAGGAATTCACTCCAAATCTTTTATAAATTATAGTTAGCTATAAATTGAAGACTAACAGAGTCTTTGAATCTAAATTTATTGCAATCATTTAATTTAATAACGTTTTGAAATTTACTCCAAGACTTGAATTATTGTTATTCTCTATAAAAGCTATTTAATTGAATTATTAACGAATAGCTGAAAGAATAATTGTTTGAATTCATTTTCTTCACATAATTATCTATAATTCAGACACTTTTACATCCATTTTAATGTTGTTTACAATTAGATTAAGTTTTAAAATAAATATTTTACTAAAAATATTGCACTAATTTTTAAGTGTGAAAAAAAGAGAAGAAAATATTTATGAGATCTTATTATTTATATTTTTTTTGGTGAACGAACTTCGTTTGAATCAATAAGTTTTGGATTTTAAATTATCTTCCATTCAATTCATACAACATTTTGATGTTTCGCTGATTTTAAAGCAAATAAATTATTCATTTCATAAGAATAATAAATTTGAAATTAATTCATAGAATGGACTGCCATTATTTCCCTTTCCATTACCTGATCCACTAAATTATTGGCAAACATAGAGAACAGAATAAGTTATCAAATATTAAACAAAAATGAATGAATAGTTGGCTATAAATGACAAAAAGAGAATTGCAATCCAAAGCAATTAACTTTTGTAAATATGAGTACTACCACTAAATTAATTATCCGAACCGCCATAACCGACCGTAATAGTCGAATAGTCCAATGGATTTGAATGACCTCAATCACAATTACTTTTGCTTCAGCTTTCAATTAATGTCATAAATTATTTTCTATTCAAAACTTCATTTATTCGTATTATTATTAATAGATTTGAATCCCGGAATTGACTTCTCTTTTCTAAGAAAAATAAGTTTTAAGTTTATAATTGACTTTTTTCCACATGAATTCGGAATATCCGTAGGTTTTAATAGACGTCATTCAAGTCAAGTGTCGGAAGTTCTGTCATTGCCATAAGACTGAGTACAAAATGAATCTATTCTTTAGTCAACTTCTCTGTCAAAAGACTGTTTTTATCCATTTTTTATATTTTGACTAAAAAGCTTTCGAATGCCTAAAAAGCCTTCAATATTAAGAATTGAGAAAATAATCAATTTTTGATAAGTTATCGAAATCGTCAAAAAAACACAATAAGTCTTTATTTACTCGAAAACGTAAGAAAATGCACTTTTCTTTAAAAATATCTAAAATAAAACGATTCTCTTTTTAAGAACTAATTGCATACCTTTGAGAGGACAGTCGATCGTAATTCCGGTGTCATTTGAGTAATAACGTAACTTTTCTTTTCCCAATTGTTGGACCAATGAGTATATGAGTCTATCGTTTGCCGTATAATTAAAATGAGAGGACTTGAAGGCATCGGTTGACTCGTGAGACAGAGAAACGGTTTCTGTGAAGAGTAATAAGAATTATGTTATATCAAAATGATTGAGGAATTTGACACGTGATTAATTGTGAGGCACAACATCGATATGTTGGCCTAAAGCATCCCACGGGACGAGTCATCTCATCCTAACATCTTTAGCATTAGTGAAGCAGCTCTTCGTCTTATAATCCCCAATAAAAAAGGGCAGAGGAGAGAGTGAGCTATGATCTGAAGCCATACCACAGACAAGGATTGGATTGTCTATGAGATGCCGTTCATCTTTGGATTAGTGAGAGACCAATAGTGCGTACGTCAAACACTACTACTATTAACTTGAAATATACTTGAAGTGTGCTCTCGAGGCACAGATGAAAGGCTTTTGATAAGAGGACGAATGATTGTTTGGTGCACCCATTCATGCCATTCACATGAGCTCTAATAGCATTTGCTCAGCGCTTCATCCAAAGCAGCTATATTGTGCCTGTGATCAGCCTGTGCTTCATCTATGTTCTATCGCTAACTACTTGCATAACGATCTGTTCGGTTCCCAAAAGACCCGCCATTTATGTAATAAAACGAATATAAGGTAATGTCGGACCTTATGCTTGCCTTTTAGGCTAATAAACATGTAAAGCATTAGAGGAATACAAGTCATACCCACCCATTCATTCATTCATTGTTATAGGCCTCTAAACTTCTACCGATCAAATCGGATAAAACAAATGTTAGTTCAAAGCATTGCTACAAAATAGCTATAAAATCGCGATTCAGAGATGAGATGCCTTTCCTTTTGATTAATAATAGTCGCGTGAATCCAATTGTCAGATAAATGCTATTTTCAGTGCCTTTTCTCATATTAAGCCCTAATAAGTCGTTTTGAATCAGAAAATACTTTTTGAAATTGGATTTGAGCCTAACTTCGACGCAACTCAACCATTAATTAAGATTTAAATTATTGTCTCCGAGTTTTTATGCAAAAAGCAATACAAAAGAATTGAAGAAATCGATTGCTCGCAAGTAATCAACAAAAGGCTATATATGTTGTGATCCAAGTTTTTACTAAAGGCTTTATTCTAATTAATTTACGAGAAGAAGGGAAGGGAAGGATTCTGAATGAATCTGAGAACAATGGAAAGGCCAGAGTAACAGACCTGGAGAGTCACAGAGCCTCACATGTGTTGTAATTAAGGTTGGTAAAATACAATCTTTAAAATTTGGGGTTTGTATTATACGTATTATTCAATGTATTATACGTATCAAGCATGTATTTTTCTAAATAAGG
>JAQGAR010001185.1:0-10183 GCA_034697865.1 Oribatida sp.
TTGGCCTAAATCCAGTTTAAATCCGGTTCGGGCGGCCATTTTGGCCAGAATTACCGAAAAAATTTGCCGCCGCGCTTTGCGCGGCGGCAAATTTTTTCGCTCTGTCAGGGGGGGTTTTGGGCTTACCCCCCCCCCCCTTGGGTAACCCTGCTACAGACGTACTGTACAAACGAGTGATGAGCAAAAGCCTTCATGTATTGCGGTCTACACTGCATTTGCCTTAATTATTCAAATTTTAAGATTCATTTGACACAGGTTAGATCTGTAATTTGGATTAATTTTAAATTTCCTTTTAAAAAATTGTAAAATTTATTGATACACAATTAATTATTTGAGAAATGATATGTACCTTGCGCATTATCAATAAAAGATATGTCACTAATCTCTGAAAAGCCGTTTTAAATATATTCTTTGAATTCTTTTAAAAGATTTCATTTATAAGAAATTGTAAGAAAATACTTATAAGAATAGGAATAATAGGCCATAATTTACCTGATATGCCATCGAAAGTCCACCAGAAGTTCCAATCGGCACCGCTTTCTATTAAATTAAAGAAGAAATAGATGAGAAAAGTTGTGTATTTGAAAGGGACAATGAAGTAGAGCTGATAAGAGTCCAAATTGGTTCTCACGAATAAAAGCATTGATTTAGAGTTCTATATATTATGTGGTCAGTCCTTTCAAAGACCTTTTGTTTCGCCTTTACTCTTGGCATTTGGCTATTATTTTGTTAGGCATTTGTCACCTGTGCTCAAAATATTCTCCTACTTAACCTATCGGCTCAACACAGCCGTATGATTACGGAATCCAGATTAATGAATTCAAGGTTGAAAAACATTAGCTAGTTGAATTTAGTAGCTAGAAAATGACTTTCATCAAGATAATGTCAGTCATTTAGAATATTAACTATTGGGCCAAAAATATTTAACAATCAGATCTAAAAGCTAAAAGGATGTGGATTTGACTAATGCAATGGCGTTAGAGTCGTGTAATAAAAAGATAAAATATCCTCGGTATTGCAGAGTTGAGTCATACAACGCGTTTAAATAGTTATATCATTTGGTTGTAATAGACGTGAACTGCAGCACAAGACTTATGCAATAAATTTTGCATTGCATTCACGAGCACTCAATTCCAGTGATATTTGTTTAGTCTTGTAGTCGAGACTCAGGCCGTCATCGCATTTAATTAAAACACTAATTGTAGTCTATTTTTCGTTTGCCAGCCGTTAAGTAACACTAAAAGTCGACAATTAATTCTCTGACAGTATATTAATGTTTCACTACTAAAGCAGTCAATTGATTGCAAAGTGATTTCAGTTCAATCAAAACTCACGAATTCCTTAAAACAAAATCAAATATAAATTAAATCGACTGAACTTTCCTTTCAAATTGTTTATAATTTGGCTCTAAATTGAAGCAAAACTCATTTATTTTCTTACCAGACACATCTCAACAAAATTTTGAACAGATTCATTCAACAAATTAAAAATACAACAATTCAACAAATTTTCATAAATTTTTATATCAAAAGGTTCTTTTTAAACTTATATTTTAAAGTCTAAGAAATGCACTGATCAAAAATAAAACAAATTAAAGATCAATACATTAAAAACATTTGAATGTTCATAATGGTCTATTATTAATGGACAAGAATAGTGAATGTAATAAATTAATTGCTTACAAATTAAGTTTCAAATTAAAGTATTTCCTCTAAAAGTTCATTACTGAACATCAATTGGAATATAGATTTTAATAATTTTCACCTAAAATACTAATGACTTCAAAAATTATATGAATTGTCAAAAAACCATATTTGATATAAAAGTCTATTAAAGCAGAATAAATAGGGAACTGGTGTTCATTGAGAGTTCATTGGGGTTATCTCTAAAACAATATTACAAACGCATGTAATGACACTCATTAAGTCATTTGAGGAAATATTTTATAATAATATGATTTTCTAAAATTTTGTTGAATAGTCATATGTTTTGTCGCTTTTAATTAATAATTTAAGGATATTTCAATTCAACGAAATTTTAATTGAAAACAACACTATTTCAAAAATTCCTTTGCTTTTCATTAAAGAATGGCAAGGTGAAATCTTGACAATACAATAAAAAGTTTTTTTCATTCAAAGCATTTAAGAAATTAGGTGTTATACATATTTAGTAATTCTTTGTTTGAGACAGTTGATGATTATTTTGTTTAGCTGCCCTGGCTCAAAATAGTCCAAAATTGTGTACATGTACGTAGACTTCAGTTTTTAACCTGGTTAGAAAGGTTTGAGTGATGCCTTTAAGTCATTATCAAACTATTTTGAGATTTACTTCTGAAAATATTTGATTTAAAAAAGAGTGTAAAGTATTTGCTGACAAAAGCAGACCACTAGTGATGTTTGAGAGACGACCAATGATTTGGTGGCCGACACTCTCTTTCCTAAGAGTTTTGTTTAAAGTAAGAATAGGCTTACTTTTTCTCTAAATATTTTGTGTCACTTTCTTCACAAATTTCACTCTTCTATCAGTCACTTAAGTTTCACTTAAACTAACAGCTCTTGTAATGCACTCTTTCACACATATTGTGGGGTCAAATGAAAAAAAGTTTAATAAAAAATATAAGATTATTGTCTCTGAAAAATGAATTTAACAATGAGTACGAAGTTTGATTCGCTATCATTTAATGACTGAAACGTTAACAATGAGTAAAATGATGTGAATTGCGTTGAATTGCTTGGAATTCCTTTGTTGTTATTTAAGCGTCAGCTGTAAATGCGATCGAATCGAGCGCTTCATGTGTTTTGCAAAACGTATAGACATTGGAGTAAAAGAAGTAGAAAAACATTAGCAGTACTTTGAGTCTAATCACCTGCAAAATATCCATTAGGAAACGGAACAGAAAGAATTCAGAGCCAAAACTATTCTATAATAAACTCCACTTTTGTTCTCTACTCTCGTGTTATATATTCTATTATATTCATTGAAATCAGTTATCTTTTGGAGAATTCATTCATTTAGTGCTAAAATGTTATGCGATTTGTTGCTAATTAAGGGAGAGAAGAGCTTTGGGTAGACTAGTCGTCCTCATTCTTTGTTCCAACTATTGTTGCATTATTTTATCACATCTTCGCTACAATACAATGCATATGCTTTGATTGAAAATTAACTCATCCTGTCTTTTACCATACAAAGGTTCGTATCTAACCTTTTATAAATCATACATATAAATATATGTTCTAATCATTTCTATAAATGAATTGTTTAGAATTGCATTGATCTGACTGTTGTTTGGTCAGTGAATAACACTAATAATCTCGATATGTTATCATTTCCAATGATATTAATATCTATTGAGTATGTGATCATTGCTTTTGTCTCACATCCAGTATTATTACCATCGTTTCGGAACATTCATTTCAGTCCTCATCTCTAAGACTTAATAGATTTCCTTATATCAGAGAAAAGGATAAAAAGTGTTATATTTTGACAAAAGTGATATCCCATAAAACTTTAGTCAAGAAAATACAAAAGAGTTGTTTGAGTCATATATCAAATTCTGAAGAAAATATAAACCAAAGAAAACTACAAAATTGATTTATATTTTGATAATATTTCGCAATAATTTGATGAGAAATTGAATAGTTTAGGAAATGTGAGTGAATTATGAGAAAAGAGGATTTCTAATAGAACTCTATTTGTGATGAATATAATGGTTAATAATTTTGTGCTAAACATGATTTTTACGGCTATTATTATGTTATTCAGTGAATGGATGTATGGATGAGTATATTTGCAAAGTAGCTCTGCTTTAAACACGTAATTCAGAGCCTTATTGTGTTGATTCTCATGTTTTATATGTTAACGAAGTCACGCAAACAGTACTCGAAAAACCAAATATCTCTTCGTAAAGATTGAAAGGCGAATACTGTCGCTATTGTGAAGAGTGGTTTGAGAGCTAACTCATTGAAATGCATGTATCACACAATCACACATCGGTTCTGCTGTCGATTCAACCAATTTATCTTTGGATATATTGTATAAACTCATACATCTATACATATCTATGTATATGTATGTTTGAGGCCAATAATATATGTGTGGAAGCAATAGAAACGAATATATCGCAATCGATATATCATTACACTGTTATAATGGGTCAGATGTGCATTGAGTTGTACTCAACCCAAATACTAACCACAACTCACCAAGAATATATACTTTTGGAGAGCATCGACTCAAAGGACCATTATTTGCGCCTCACTTAACACTAAATTGGCTCAAAGATAGCCACCGATGACAGTCAAAAGGATTTCTTTCGGATAAGTTTTCTTAAGTGATGTATCGAAGTCTTTTACAATAACATCGAAAATATTAACTTTTATGGGAATCTCATTCAAAACTTATACTCATTAGAAGCTATAGGAATGCATGACATGTCTCACATTCATTTCGCTATATTTCCGAACTCAACCATTAAAAACAAATCATTTCCGATCAATAGCATCAATATCTCCAAAATTGATGGCTCATTGGAATCGCATTTTCCAGGCTCTTTTAAAATTTAAAGATTTTAAATTATAAGGTTTCTATTTTTAGTATAATTATTGGAAAATTCTATTCAAAAGCAAAATAATAAATTTAGTCGTAATAATATTCAGTTACTGATAACCAAGTTATTAAAACCTATATATAGAAGAATTAATTTGCTATTAATTAGTTTGATAGACGATCGGAGCCATCCTTTTTTAAAATTCTAAATTAGCTCTTAATATTAACTTATCCGAAAGATAAAGTATTAAAACTAATAATAAATTACTCGATGACTTCAAGTCAAGTGCTATACATTGAGTGAATGCACAGAACTTTTTTAATTTATTAACAAATTTTAATCGATGTACTCAATGACTCTCTGATGGATTAAAATTAATTTATGGATTCCATGCATTTTAAAGGAGAATCTATTGGGCACTGAATTGAGGGCTCAAACACTCCAAACAGAATGAATTACTTTTGAACCTATTTCTCAATTGCCTTATTAAGAACTCATTGATTAATTCATTTTAAACAAAGTTTGTTTCATGAGTTTCAATAATCTGGTATTAATTATATCTTTTCGTTATCTTATGATAAGTGATCCATGCAAAATAGAAAGTTTTCACACCAAAGAATATTTTTTCAAAATTACATTTTTTGGTTTCATTTCAATGGGATTTTAATAAAAATTAAGCAGGCTAATTAATAATTATTTATAATTTTACTGATTCCTCAGGTGAAACAAAAAAAATATGTATAATTTTAGGATTTAATGAAGAAAATAAATGTCTTACCTCTGAGCGGTGCGATCAAAATCGAGATCAAAACCGCATTCAATAGTGTTTGAAGTTTTGTGAAAAGTTGTGGACATTTGTCAAAGAACTTCATTTCAATATTTATTCACAGTTTGCAATTAAATAATGAATTTAACAAAAGAGAACAAAATCTGATCTCGAGATATGATTTTCAGATTTACTTTTCTCTTTGTTTGACTCTTAACCAGAGCTAAGAGTTAGTCAAAGAGAGAACAGTTATTCGAAATAATTCTGAGAACATCTCTTCAGTTGTGATGTGTTGAGAGAGAATTGTATGCATCAAAATGAAAAAGCCGTGAATCCGATGTTTCTTCGCTTCATTTATTGATCCAACAGTACTAACACTATTTGTGCGCTTTTCTATCCAATCAACGAACGATAACTCATCTCTCTCTCTTTCTCTCTCTCTCTCTCTCTCTCTCTCTCTCTCTCTCTCTCCCAAAAAGTTAACTTTGATATAATGATTCGGACAGAAATATGAAAAAAATGTTTTTAGACTTTTGATAGAAAGTGACGATTGTTGTGGTATACGTTTAGGGCATACGTGTTATGATTGGTTTTCATACCTGTTCGAGTCTATAGTAAACCCACTTCACATTGTCTTAAAGATTGTTGGAGCGCCACATTTCCACATCTGTTTTTGTCACATTTATACTGACATTTGCCTCAAACAAGAACTATTCCAGTCTTGCTTTTTCGTATATTATTTCTATAGATATATGTGTTATAGATATATATAAACATACTATTTATCAATTCATATGTCGAAGGAATGCTTTATAATAGAAAAATTATTTAGAGGCAAAGCTATGACTTTCTTCCAGTTTACTTTCAGAGCGCATAACTTCACATAACTTTTCAAAGAGTAATAAACTTTCATTTTAGTCCTTCATTTAGTTTAATATTATGTGCTTTACTTTAATAGTTTTGTTTTATCCTTAAAAATGTTTGCCTAAACTCGAGTCTTACCTCTAATTTGATTTTGTACTTCTGTTTACCTTTCAATTCAATTGAATTCAATTTTATATACGATATGTTTGTGTTGTAAAGAAGTCAAACATCAATATTTAGAGCACATCTCAAACATTACCACAATTTTACTAATTTTCCGATCGACTCATTGATTTACTCAGAAATAAGATCATCGATCAAATTCTGGTTTCTTTCCACATTCTATCCCGATCAATTTTTATAAATTCAATATCAGACGAAATATCCGCTGATTTTGAAATTTGCAAAAAATATTCAGTTAAGTCTCTCTTCTTTAAATACCCGATTTTTCTTTCGATTTTGATCTGGACATTTCAGGCCTTCAGAATGACCGGACGCCGCTAAATTTGGACTTGCTGAATTGCTTGTAATATAATACTAAGCTTTAATAAACTTTAAATTTGAACATCTTCAAGTGATGCAAGTTTCAAATGGTATCAGTGATACCGTATCACTTCCCACTCAATCTTTGAGATCAAACACAAGTAAAAGAAAGTTATTAAAAATTGTACTAGCTAATCAACAATTCATTAGAAACTACTTTAAAATTGGTTTTGAAATCAAAAATCTTAAAATATTTGTTAAAATTGAATCACGAAAACAAATTTCAAAAGAATTAATCTTTAAATGATCTGTCTTAACAATTTTGGCGACGTGTGCTTGTTAAATGTTAATAGAGTGAAAATACGGTATTTGAATGACATCTCTTTTATAAGTTTGTCAGCGATTGTCTGTCTTTCTGTTTGGAAATCGATTTAATGCAACTGTAATTCGGGTTTATTTCCGGTTATTTCAGAAACAACCCGAAGAGTTGGAAAATCACGAAAAGAGTGAATTACCATGCTACTATAATTGCAACAAAATCAAAGATTTCAGTTTTTCTGATAATTGGTTTGGGCAGTGCATGAGTGCGATGTGTGCTCTGAGAACATGTCATTAGAAGTGAGAGCAAAAGAATGAACCAACAAATGAGATTTTATCACTGAATTGTGGCAAAAGATCATGAATTTGGCTAAAAAGATAAGAAATGAGATCCGCTTTATTATTAGCAGATGATAGTAATGGTCAGATGATATTGAGCTCAAAAATTAGGATTTGCTCTACAATTGTCTGCTTTTAGGGCCACATATTGTATGTAATTTATGGAGAAAAAAGAATGAGAGCACACGAGGGCACACCCCTCCACAAGAAATTACAGACAACCAAATCAGATTTGGCATCCAATGCACTTTCGCTCGCAATTATATTTGCCATACAGTCTTCTTCCCTACAATTGTGCCCAATGTGCAGCACAACCATCACATTTGTCTGATTCATTCCAATACTAGTATTGAACCAAAGCTGAGGCAACAACAAAAAATGTTAACTTATTTTCTATCACTTCTATTACTTTCAGATATTATTCCAAATTATTTGCGAACAAATATTTCGATTCACTGCTCTTTTCTATTATATAATCGAGATATTGATGAAAGTATCTTTATTTAGGAATCGGACAAGATAAATATGCAAATATATTATTGGCTCTTTGTCTGTTTGTTTTCGGGAATGGCAAATATTTTGCCGTATGCCTCATAATTGTTATTCTGTGCAATACTAGCATTCAATCTAAGTTTATATCAGAGTTTTATGGCTTTTGTCTGTTCAATAATATTCATTTGTCAAATGCCAGTTAATTTATAGCTTCACTCTGGATCATTATTCATTTAGAATGAAGCAGATCTCTTTGACTTATTAAGGGGAAGGACAATAGCACGGGTAGGAGTGATTGCATACTACAAAATACTGTACACAACTGTACATCACTTGTTTGTTATCAGACAACATATCTTTTTTATCATTCAAACGAATCTTATTAATTGCCATTTGAAGTATTGCCTATTATTTGCATAAAACTCCAAATATTCGCAATAGTTCTCCAATAATACAAATAAGTATTTCAGGCTTTAATACAATAGTGAGTAAAAACATTTCATTAATTTCATTAGAATTTCTGATTCAAATGAGAAGCCATTCGATATATAGACCATAGAAATACATTTCAGGAGTAATAATAAATAAGTAAAAACTGCTATAATTAGCAAATCCATAGCACGTCTCGGAAGCACTGGTAGTAATACAACCGTACTCTAGCATTAAATAATGTCTTAACGTTTTTATAAATACTACTAAAATGAGTTATTGATTATTTCATAGTTGTGTCAGATTCAATGCGAGGAAAAGTGGTTCCCTTTACTAGTGATCGACACACAAAGACATCGCTTTGCAATTCATTGCAATTTTGCAAAACATATTCAATGCGTTTATGCATTACTTTCAATAATCCTTATGAAAAACATATGCTTTTGTAATATTCCTCTTCAAAGAGTATTTGCATTAAATTTGTTTCTCAAAATCAAAAACACAAAAAACAATTTTTTTCTTTTCAGTTCAACTCATTTGAAATATAAAATTTTTTGAATCTTTTCATTTGTTTGACTATTATTTGAAGAAAATATTTGAATTTAAATTTTTTGTCTTTTCAATAGTTATCTGATGAAACAGATCAAGTAAATTATAATCAAGTAAATTATAAGAATGTTTTAACCAAGATTCATTTTAGGAGAACCTTCATTTCAGGCAGGTCCATCTAAACTTCATCTAAGATTGGATTATTTTAAATTAGCTTAAATGTATTATTTTGAATTAAATATTCTAGTAAAATTAATTGATTACTGAGATTCAATATCAAAATAATTGATAAATCAATTTTCTGTTACAGTGCTATTGATTGGTACACTACTCTGAATGAAACCATAACCAACTCAGGTATCGAATAATACAATGGAATGAAAATTAATAAAATCAAATTTTAAATTATGTGTCACTTAATGTCAACTCATATTTTATTCAAGTGTTGAAAAAATTAAATTCAAATAGATTTTCGTCGTTTTATTTGTTCATCCAAATAGTGATGTGAGTGAATAGAGGAAGTTTCAGTCATCATTCATCTTCAGGGCTAGCCAAGCTCCGAGGGTTTAGGGGGCCTAAGGGGTATTATTGCGAAATTTTTAGTCGATTTTCTAGGAGAGTCTAGCTCGGTAGTATCATGACCAGAATGGCCGCCATTAACCAAAAATTGCAGATTTTTAGCCTAAATTCGGGTTTAAATTGATGTTTTAGTTTAAAACCGGTTATTTCGGCTAAATTACCAAAAATAGCGGACAAAATTGCCGAAAAATAACGGCCAATGGCGGAAAAAATGATTTCTAGATTATAATTTAGAAATTTTTAGACAGATAATTATATTTATTGCACGGCTCTAGAATTCTCTCAAAATGTTTTTAGTTTTATGTTCTATTTTAGTTGTTTTATTGACAAATGAAATCAAATAAACTTTTATTCTTGAATATATTTCGAAATTCAGTTCATATCTTTCAATTCAAGCAAACATTGGTTTATAACATTAAACAAAATATATAACAAATAGAATGAATCATACAGTAATGAATACAAATTATACAAGGTTTCCAAAGAGGATTCTAAAAATATTCCCCCAATCCTCGAGAAATGGCCAAAAATCAGAGACTCGAAGAAAGTTTTCGACCACAGAGCAATAGTTTTTCAAGGGTTATAGCTAGTTTTGCCAAAATTTAGAGGAAGTCCCGACAAGGAGACTTTAGAAGGTCCCCACGAGATAAAATTCAGGGGCTTTCGGCCTATACCCCCATTGTGCATCCCTACTACCGTATTACCTCACAATAAGCTGCATGCCGTTATAAAGTGAAAATAGGATTTTCTTAAAAGATGGGTTATACCCTCTATCGGCATGCCGGTATAGAACGAGGGAAGAGAAAAATTAAATAAGG
>JAQGAR010001186.1:0-10173 GCA_034697865.1 Oribatida sp.
TTCTTCACCAAAGATGGCGAACCAATATCTGATGTTAACTCAGATTCAATTTGGAATTTCCACGTTTGGACTGACGTCTGGATGTCAAGGTTTGGATCACTTTTAGTATATTTTTAGATTAGTTTTGTGTAAAGTATGTAAAGTACTCAGAATTAGGGACAGCCCTCAAGAGTGAAATGTTTGATGAGATAGAAAGTGAAAGTAAACTAATATTCTGTGCGATTATAAATAATACTCTTCTCTTCTAATCAATTGTTGCACAGACCAGATCTGCCGCCGGGCTATGGGGGCTGGCAGGTGATTGACGCAACGCCACAAGAATCGAGTGATGTCAGTAATCTCTACCAAACAGGACCGGCGTCGCTGGAGGCCATTCGCAAGGGAGAGGTCGGTCTGGCATATGATGTGCCGTTTGTGTTCGCAGAAGTAAACTCAGATGTAGTGCACTGGCAGTTAGACGAAACCAGTGAACTCGGATGGAGAAAGATCAAGACCAATAAATACCAGTGCGTTATTACTAGTTCAATGTCTTACCTGTGCTAATGAGCACTTGTTTCACTTCTAATGATTGTTCAGCATGATAAGCGCATAAGCATTCCTTTGCTCCTAGTCCTTTGAACATTATTTTCTATTCACAAGTTATCCCCAAATCTGATCCAATGCTTTGCTAATGATTATTGATGTCAATAAGCTCTGACTCTTCTTGAGCTCACTTTCCTTGAACTATAACTTCAGACGAGTTCGTGAATTCTTAGCTTTTGATTGAAACGATTTCTTATATTAATAGTCGGATAACTCAGCCGTGCGTTCAATAAATCAAAATTCAAAGTCATTTAACAATGAATACAAGAAATAGCAAAAAGAATATCCAATAAATTCATAGAACAAAGGAATGCTTTAAGAATTTAGTCTTAAAATTCTGAGAATAAATTTTGGATTCTTTAGAATTTTTTCAAATATTCATTGAATTAGAGGACAGAATAACAAACATTTTCTTAAACAATAGCGTCGGACGAAAACTGTTTACCAAAAAAGTTGGCGTCGATAGTGATTACGGCGGGATCTCTGATGCAGAAGATATCACTGCCTTATATAAGTTCAAAGAAGGCTCAGAAGAAGAACGAATGGCTGTTCTCAATGCTGCCAAAGGTCAGTAGACTAACCCCATCAACAAATTATTATTAAAATTAAATTCTGCCTCATCCATCAAAAGTTTTTTTTAAATATGAATGATTCATGCATCTTATACTTGATTCATTAGGTTTTACAAAATTAATCGAGAGATCTTAAATTGAATTGAATAAATGTATGCAATGCAATGAGCTTGCAACAATTTTTAACATTGGGGAATCGATTAAGTACTAAGTGTTTATTATATTATTTTTATTTGAAATAAAAATGAATTGAAAAACTTTTGTGTTTAGAGCTCTAAAATGATTTTATATGTCTTGAGATATATTTAGATTGAGTACAAACTTGAATAAAAATTTTTAATTTAATTTCAATTTCTTTTAGAAATTTAAGCAGGTTCTATTTTTGTTATTATGAAAAAGAAAAAGGAGATTAAATACAAACAAAAACAAAAATATGACCCAAAAGTAAGCTTTTTGTAGGACTTGTGTTAAAAGATTTGGAGACATTTCTCAGTTAATTAAAAGTTAAAACTCTCCACAAAATAAAATAAATAAATGGTTTGAGGAAATAAATGTCTTAATATTTTATTTATTCATTTGTATGGTTGTCTATTAGGAGCTGGACTTTCCTTCCTCTTCGAGCTGCCAGCGCCAGGAAAAGAAGACATTGAGTTTGATCTGCTCGATATCGACAAAGTATTAGTCGGGAACCCGTTCTATATACAAGTGGAAATGACTAACAGAATGGGTAGTCCACGAACTGTGTCTTTATCGGTGTCGTGCAACAGCTTCTTCCTCACCGGAATACTGGCGCGAAAGATCAAACAAGAACGACAGATCATTGTCTTACAACCCTATCAGAGTAAGTTTTGTTTCGCAACTCATGTTTTTCAAACAAAATCAGATTTAAGGCGTTTTCGATTAACTATTCAAATGCCTCACAAATTGATTGCATAAAAATAAGCACTAAATTAGCACAGAATTAGGAACTCATGTTTTTCTACTGAATTTTGACAATCGGGTAATGGGTTTAGAACTTGACTTATATTCGAAAAAGTTATCTCCGAATAAAATCAATTGATTTTCTATGAAAGTGTCGGAAAAAAAAGTTTTGAAGCGTTTGTTATTCAATTATTTTAATTGCAATTTAAAGCTATCGATGAATAATCAAACACTTCTATTGTTTTAAAATAAATGCTTTAAAATCGCGTTTCAATGAATTCAATGACGAGTTTATCACAAAAACAATGAAATACAAGAGTTTCTGATGTAAAAGAAAAACACTTTAAACGAGAAGATTATGTAAGAAACGAATAATTATTATCAGTATTTCAGTAGCGAATCGAAAATTTATTTAAATAAACAAAATCTTTATTGTGTTTATTGAATTCATCAAACAATTTGACTCCAATATGCAGTTCGACCCTAAAGCACAGGAGAATTATTTTCTCATTCAGGCTATTATATAAAATTAAGTATTTATTTCAAGGATAACACAAAAACTTGTGCACAAATCACTATATCATAGGTGTAGAAACAAATGCGAAAAATAAGTTTGCAAACCATCGAAACCTTCCTCATTGTTCTTTTGGTTTCATTGTTTGCGAGCATATTATCATCAAATGTCAAAATGATTATTGAATTTTTCATTTTTATCTAAATATTCTTTTTTTTCAATGTTTTTCATTCGAGCAGAAGAGGTGTTCAGAATTCGTGTCAACTCTGATGATTATGTGGACAAACTGGTCGACTACTCTATGTTGAAGGTCTACGCGATCGCAACTGTCAAAGAGACACAACAGACCTGGTCTGAAGAGGACGACTTCACTGTGGATAAACCTCAGCTTCAAATCGTTACCCGCGGAGAAATCTCTGTCGGACAGGAATATGGACTCGAAATTAGACTCACAAATCCTATTAATCGAGTCCTTCAGGAGTGTGCCTTCACTATTGAAGGTCCGGGCATTAGCCGACCCATGCAAATCAAATTCCGTGATATCCAACCCGGGGAATCAATTGTCCATTCCCTAAGATTCGTGCCTCAAAGACCGGGTGCAAGAAATATTGTGGTGGTTTTCCACTCCCGCCAATTGATTGATGTGGTGGGCACTAAGCAAGTGAATGTTCGCGCCTGACCTTAACATCCCTTAGAATTCTTTTGAATTTTTATTATGACTACAAAAATTGATAAAATATTAGTTAAGATTTGGCATCAAATTCAAAGACAAAAGGATTTTATTAAACTCAGAGCTGAGACTCATTAGATATTAACTGCCATTTAGTAAATCGAATGGTAACTGACATATCTTCAGCACATAATTGTTGGCCGTGGCCTCAAACTCAATAAATAATAATAATAATAATAAAATAATAATAAAAAACTGCCAAAACTTTTCTCTTCTCAAACCTTACAATAATTTTTACAATTTATTCGTTATTCAAATGCGGCCTTTGGTTTGTAAATGACTACACATTTTACGATTTCAACGATTTATACATTTTGTGAATGTTCTTGAATGCCATCAATTAAAACACTGTTTAATTATTTTTTCCTGAAATATAAGCCATACATACACTCGAAGATAATATTGTTTTATAGTTATTATAATTATTTTCTTATATTTAATTTTGCATCTTTTTATCGAAGATTTTTGAAAAGAATTTCCATTTCATAAGTGAATCATATTTTGATTTAATATAACAAATAAATAAAATCGAGTGAAGCTTTCCTTTGGAATGAGTGCATGTTTTTCCTCATCTAATAATTTATGAATTATTTATAATTATATAAATAGTTTTAAACTTAGGCTTAGCTCAGAATACTATGTATTTGGTATTTGAGCCATCATTTCCTTATTTAATCGAAATAATCAATTTTTACAACATTTATAGACCTCATAATTATCATAAAACTAATTAAAATCAATGATTAAATTGTCTTTCAATTCATGTTTTGATACGTTTTTAAAAAGAAAACGGAGGAAAGAGTTGAGATTCTCATTAAACTAAATGATATAAAAGTGAAGAATTTGTCGTTTGGGTCAACACTTAATTTATACAAATGTTAAACAAAAGGACAGACAATTGGGATAAAAATAATTGTTTGAGTACTAAACGGTTACAATAAATTTAATGGCATTAAATAAATCTTTGAATCAATTGCATTAACCGTACATTTGATGCGATAAAACCCAACGAAAGCAGACAATCGGCGAACAAACGCAAGACTGGACTCGTTTTCTATTATTTGTAACTTCCCTTTCGTTTGGACAAAACCAGAGATTTAGCGATACTATAGACATAAAGTCCTATGCTTTTTGCTGTTCCTTTCCTTTGGATAAGCGCTTCAATGGATGGGATACAAGTAGTAAAGCAGGAAATTAAGGAAATAGACATGAAATTAAATGACCATTTGATGCAATGGTTTTACTTATTGTCCGCTCACCCAATGTTCTGAACGACTCTTTCACCTGTCGATATTCACACCGGACTAACGCCTCCAAAGCCACTATTTAAAGGACTGTCACTAAACTTGACTCAAACAAAAGACAAAAAATATTTCCAAAAAAAGAGGAAACATATCTACCATTGAATATGAATTCGAGTGAATCAATAAAGACAATAGCGAAGAGCACAGCTTTAAATTTGAGTTCTTTCAATACCTCACTGTCTGTTCAGCAACAGTCAGGTGTCAATCAATTGGGAGGAATCTTCTCTAATGGCAAACCCCTTCCATTTCATATAAGATTAAGGATTCTTGAGATGGCTTTATGTGGGTACCGGCCCTGCGATATATCGCGGCAATTACTTGTATCGCACGGATGTGTCAGCAAAATACTCGCCCGATTTACAGAGACCGGATCTATTCTTCCCGGTGCTATCGGTAAGGCCAACATTTATCACTATATGTAATCGATATTTTATTTAAAATTTTTGAAAATGTAAATCGTATTAAAGCAATCAATAAATCGATAGGAATTGGTTCAAGGAATCCATTTGAATGACAAGAAAATTGAGAGAAACTCCTTTAAAATAAATATTTATTACCACAAATCTGATTGTTTCAAACCATTCTCTAATTAATCATTTTTTGTTTTGTTTTTGTTTATCATTAGTATTGAACCAAATTTTTAAAGTTTTAAAACTTTATTAATTATTATATTAAACTATAATTAAATAGAAATTCAATGCAATCATTTGTCTTACCTTCGATTGAAGGCAATTAAAGCATAAAATGTTTAATAATTGTATTTGAATTAGTGTTCGACAACTCTTTACTTTCGATGTCACAGTCTATCAATGGATCAATTTTTGTGACATTGATTTTGATTTATTTCCATATGTTATTGATTTGTCGATTATTTTGCGAAAACTGGGTTTTGTTATAATTTTTGTATTTGTATTCAACAGTCATTCAAAAAAATTTATTTTTCAAATTTTTCCAAAATATTAGCTGAAAATGAAAACCGAAGCAAAATATGAAATTTTATTCCAGAGAAGTCAAAACCTGTCTCATAGAAAGTCAATATTAAGAACCGAATGACTGGAAAAATGAAATCATTGTTAAAATTCTCTGCTAAATAAATGAAAACAATTTTTTATGTCAATGACTTCATTATACACTCATTTGCTTTTCAGACAGAGTTTATAATTATTTCAAAATAAAAATATTTGACTTAAAACAAAGATGAGCAAGGGGTAACGACGCAGGTAAACAAAGTCAACCCGAGAGAAATCGAAGACCATTAATTAGAGCTGGAACTAAGTACAATTCATAAAGTTAACAACTCCCAAACACCCAGAGACACTAACTTGAATGTTAAAAATAAATTGAATATACGAGCTTGATCATACTTTTTGAGTTGTTATCTTAAGTTTGTGTATTTTCTACACAAAGCGCTAATGTTTTGCATTAACTAATTGAAAAACTGTTGACATTCAGGTGGAAGTAAACCTCGAGTTTCGACTCCATTAGTGATCAGTAAAATCAGAGAATACAAAGAGTCGAACGGATCGTTGTTTGCCTGGGAAATAAGAGAAAGACTACAATTGGATGGCATTTGTTTGAGGGATTCTCTTCCAAGTGTGTCATCAATTAATCGCATTCTTCGCAAAACAATGGGAAAAACTAAAATCAGAAGCCCTTCCAACTGTTCCGTTCCTCACATGTATTCGTCCTCGAGTTCGATATCTGTAACCAATATTAACGACAATTCACATCAATCGAAGACTCATTTCACTAAAGATTTGAATGATTTGTCATTTAATACAAACAATAATATAACTAAAAATATCAAAAAAGAGTCGTCTTCGCAAAAAGTGGCCAAAAAGACCTCTTTTCTCATCAAAGATTTGCTCTCAAACTAACTTCAATTCTATTATTTTGAGTTTTATTTTTTTTTAAACTTGAGAAAAATTTGATTTTCGATTTAAATGACCATGATAAGTCCAAGTCAGTCTAAGTCAGTTGAAATTAGAACTAATTCTTTATTTATGTTTTGAAATCACACAGATCAAAAAGTTCTTATATTTTCAAATTCATCTCAAAGTAAAGTAAATAATTAAAAATGGACTTGAGCTTGTAGCTTAATTACTTAGTTTATTATCACCTTGGAAGTTATTAAAAATTAATATTTCTTAAATCATAATTAATAAAACTTCTTTAAACAAATCCGTGAAAACGGATCAAATATTATTATTTATATGTTTAGATAACAATAATGTGTTCTTATTCTGAGCCAATGTTTATGTAATTAATTATTTGATTTATATTATGTAATATTAATAATTTGTTCCTCTTCTCGGTAAACATTCAATTAATTCTCGTTTTCGAACATTTTTTTATTGATATTTGAATTTTTCTTTAAGACTTCATAATTAGGGAAATATTAGCCTAACATTAATAACAATTATATTTAGGTTAATCCCGTCATCTTTTCTCAAAGTATTATAGATGTAGTATAATATCGGTTGAAAACTAACACTTTCTTTAAAATAATTGTTTCGCTAATATTTTAAAATAAAAATCAGATTTCAGTTTCAATGAAAAGTATCGAATGTTTCGTTAAATTTTAGTTTTGGTTATCATTTCATTAGTTTTGGATTTTAGGAAAAACTTGAAAAACAATTTAAAAACTATTTAGAATCGAAACTAATATTAAAATGAGATCAAGCATTTTGACCCAAAAAACTTTTATTCTTTAATATTGAGAAAAAATTTCTATAATCTAAAGTTTAGATTCTAAAGGAAGCTCAGTTTTTCTTTTATGACCAAGGTCTTGTCTTCTGAATAATCTGATTAAAAACGAAAGAATGAAACCCGAGTTCATCAAAAAAAAAAAAAAAAATCAAATTTAATCAAACTAAAGATTTGTAGGCTTACCACTAAGTTCACTGCAATTCTACCATTTTTCTTGAAATTTCTTTAGTGTAAATCTTACAACATTTGTAATATAAGTAAACTTTGTTAAACTTCAATAATTTTATTACTATTTAATTATTTTTACCAATAATTTTAATACATGTTAATTAATAATGAAATTGGAAGATCAATTTTTAAGGGATTCAAGTGTGGGTTGGAACTTTCTTAAGTCCAAATAAAAAGAGACCAATTCTCTTTTTAGTCTCTCAATTAGTCTTTTTCTGAAAAAGCTTATTCCCCTTACAGTGCATTCGCAACTTATTTTTGATGAAAATGTGCATGCTTCTATTTGTTTTAGTGTCAAAAGGACTTTTCAGTTTTCCAGAGCTTTAGTTCAATTTTCATGAGTTTAAGTAGGATTTGTCCTAGAAAATATTTTAAAAATTAAAGTATTAGTTTGGTGGAACCCTTGCCCTCCTCCATCTGTTCACCAACTTTAAATACAACCCCACAAAAACTGTGGACTTGTGTTACACAGAATATATGAACTTCTCATAATATAAGCGCATTTCCCCCCAAAAGTGTGGCAAAAGTGCACTTTTTTACTCGTTTTTAGCGGTTTTCATAATTATCTATGAATTGATAGGAAGTGTGGCCACAATTTCATTACAATATTCGTTAAGATATGGCAACCTTTGAGACTCAAGATATGGAGACAACTGAAAGTGAAGACTGGACATTCACTGAAACACTCACTGAGAATGACATCGATTTCAGTGATTTAAATAAAATCATCGATGATTTGGACCGAAAGGAAAGGGAAACACAGAAATCAAACAAAAATGTGGACAAATTGATAATTGACTCGATTAAAGTCAGGTCAAAGAAAATGGTCGAAAGTGTAAGCTTTGATTCAATCCAAAGAGTGTTCCACTTCTGGATCGATGGCCAACAGAAGTATCAGACGTCCAAACCGTTACCGAAACTCAATTTACCCGAAAATCGCCGTAAAATGGATTTGGATTTAGAGATCGGTTTCGATGACTGCTTGGAAAACAATGGTTTAATTGATGACTACTCGCAATACAGAGACAAAAAATGGCAATACTTTCTCACATCCATCAAAGATAACGATTTGTTGAATAAATTTAAGCCACAATTTGTCTCTTTCGGAGGTCCGATCTCTGATATTTTGGCCACAGTTTACGACACATCAATTGAGTGGAAAATGTGTGCCGAAAAGGCCAACGGTTTGACTCTTTCTATTTAAATAGTCGGTTTCATAAGCACTTCCATAGCAAAAGAGGAACAGAACTCTTCACACTGTCCAATGCTTTGTAGTCTTAATCAAACCGATTTCTGTAAAACTATATTTAAGTATTTTTTTTGTCTTCAGATGTGATCTATTTCTTCAAGACTCGAAATGAGAGAGTGAGAGGGGAATACTTCTCAAAGCAGGCACTTCGTCACTCTTATCGTGGCCTCAAATTTCTTCATTTGATTACCGACAGAGACGACAATCAACTAATTGAATTCGAGAAATGTTTTGCCATTAATTGCATTGATTTTGTCGGACACAAAGTCTTGTCACTCAATGAATTTGATGCCATCGATGAGAACAATAAAGCTGTTGATATAAAACTGGTCCAAAGAATCCGTTCGGCCAAAGATCAGGAGTTCTTCATTAAGAAAAAATTGTTGAGATTCTGGTCTAAGGCTTGTGTTTCCGGAATCGATCGACTGGTGATTGGAAACCAGGACACAAATAATTATCTGTTGGATGTCGAAGAGCGTAAAGTTGAGGACATTCCTGAAGACTGTGGTCACAAGTGGAATGACATCAATTGCTTGGATTTCCTTAACCGCTTCTTCACGTTTATGAAGTCCTGCATCACTGAAGAGAAAGTCGTCTATGAGTTCCACTTCAAGTCTGGCGAAGAATACGTTATCTGTCATCGCATACATCCGAAGCGAAGATCATCTATTTTACCACAATTTTACACTCAGATATAAATTAGACACCAATTGAACGAATCACAATTGAATTATCTCTTTTGAATCTTTTGAATCGATTAATTGTCTTTATATTTTCATTTGCATTTGCATGTTCATCTCAAATCTCATTTAATTATCGATTGATTTTCTGATTAAAATATTTGTTTAACTCTTTATCTGAAGACTTGTTTTCGAATTTGACATTTGATTGCTGTCAATGAAAGGGCTCATAAAATCTGAACATTTTGTTTATTGAAAATAATCCAGTTAATCTTGCGTTTGGAAAAAGTTCAATTTTGATCAAAGCAATTAACTAATTGGGAAAAGAGCCTTGCTAATTATTTTATTATCAATTGTTTGATTATTTAAAATATTTTTCAAGTTATACAAATAGCAATGATTTCAGTGATTACCGATTAAATATTTTTTTATTAAAAAGTTGTAAGTAAGTGTAACTTTTCATTGAAACAAGTCTGCCAAAAGCCTATGGGAAGCTGCCCCCCTTGCCCCCAAAAAGATTTGTAGATATTCTTGTAGAGGACAATGAGTACAATATTTCATAACATTGAGGAAAAATCCTGTCGTGAATACTTTAGCCGCTAGAGGGTTCAAAGTAAAAAAATTGGAATCCAACTTTTTGACAAATGACACATGTTTTCTGACTGAATCCAACATGCTGAATCG
>JAQGAR010001187.1:0-10170 GCA_034697865.1 Oribatida sp.
CAAATAAATATTAAAACCAATTGAAACCAATTTAATTGATTTAAACCAAGGGAAATTAAAACTTGGGATGTATTCAAAACTCTTCCGCCACCGGATGAGGATGAGACATTGAACGGAGTTTGGATCGAATTCTTCATCAAATGTCTTAAAATATTCGTATATATCCTGACATTTGTAGTGATTTTGGTGAGCGCTGTCTTTTCAAAAGCACTGATTCTATTGATGACATCAATGACTCGAGTGAACCGAACGATTCCTATTTGTATTGGCAACGATCTAATATTACCAATAGAACCCCCTGTAGAGTTTGATAAACGTTACAATGCTGTTTACTCAGAAGATTCCTCCGTCAGAATAGCATGGGTTTGGTGTCTCTTCTTTGCAGTGATAGCACCGGATGTTTTCGCATTTGGCCGTAGTTTTAGAATTTGCTATTTCAAGAAATACCAAATTCCCAAGTGGCAAACATTTATCACGGTCAGTCCAACTTCTTTAATGAAACTCACTATTAAACACTTTGAAAGCTTTATCTTCTTTTTTATCTTTGTTAATTCAATTAAAATAATGTTTGAATCTAGGTAACATTTTTTGAAACATTGCACTCCATTGGGTTATCACTACTGGTTTTCCTAATATTGCCGGCGTTTGACGCCATTAAAGGCTCGATTATGACTAACAGTATGTGTTTAATACCCGGAATATTACTCTTATTAAAACATCGGAACAATGAATCAAACAATGAATCGGAACAGAATCGGAGGAATAGTCTCTATAGTTTAAATGAAATGTCTGAAAGAAATAACTGGATTATTGTCGGCGCTGCCGTTCTTTGTCAGATAACAGCTCTTATTATTTGGCCTATAATTGCTTCTTATGATAATAATCACCAATTTTGGTGCCTTCCTGTGGTTTTATTGCTGATCTCGATGTGTTGGTGGGAAAACTTCTTAAACCCGAGCTCTAGAAATATAATTGTTGAGAAACTGATGGCCACAAAAAAGGATTTATTAGAAAGTCGATACTTTACTTACGCTTTGATTTCTATTTGGAAAATAATTGTTATATTTGTCTCAATGATTGCTATCGTTTACTTCAATGACGGCACAAATGCTGTCCACACAATGTTTAACTCTTTCAAAGAAGGCTTTAGCAATAAATCGATTGTAATAATTAGAGACAAACAACACGTGGACGCGGAACGCGTGGCCATAATTGACAGCGATTTGCATATTATGACAATTAGAGATCCACTGATTCCTGTGTGGATACTTCTCATACAAATAAGCGCTACTTATATGTGTTATGCTTTCGCAAAGTTTTCCTGTAAAATACTTATACAAACTATTAGTTTTGCAATACCTATCCATTTGGTAGTTCCCGTCATAGTCTCCTTCTTATGGGTTATGGTGGAGCTGTCAGAACAAGACAATCGCTGTACACTCAATCATTTTTTTAATGGATTTCAATACATATTTTGGTTTACAAAAGATAAGAATAATTTGGATTATTACAACGACCCCAAAAACTATGTGATAACATTAATTTGGGTCTTATCTCTTGGTTCACAAATAATTATCACAATTCACATTTGGACGCCAAACAGTTCCAGATTGGCCTCAACTGAAGAACTGTTTGTCAGTCCAATGTATAATTCAGTATTAATCGATCAGTCATTGGCTTTAAATAGAAGACGTTTGAACATAAAAGAAGAGAAGAACAAAGAGGACGAAGAAAGTGTCAAAAGTAATGACGAGGATATAAACGGAAATCTATATGAAACGGTGAATGAGACGGCAT
The DNA here is from genome assembly GCA_034697865.1 of Oribatida sp. Lineage (NCBI taxonomy): Eukaryota > Metazoa > Arthropoda > Arachnida > Sarcoptiformes > Oribatida sp. The sequence continues at coordinate 1,798 of JAQGAR010001187.1, forward strand.
CTGTCCCCGAATCATTTAAGGATTATGACGAGGATGATAATACCGTTCGCATCTTTGTATGTGCGACCATGTGGCACGAGAACAAAGAGGAAATGATCCAAATGCTCAAAGCAGTTATGCGGCTCGACGAGGATCAATTCAATAAGAAAATGGCGCAACAGTTCTTTGCTATCACTGATTACTACGAAATTGAATGTAAGGTATATTAAAACCGAATCAATGGTTTACTAACTGACCGTTTGTTAGTCAATATTTACTTCGACGACGCATATGACCAAGGTGATCCCAATGTGGACGACGACCGAAGAGTCAATAGATTTGTTAAGCAATTGATTGACACAATGGATGAAGCTGCCAGTAATGTTCATGGTGCTATCGTCAATATCAAAAAGCCTATAGTTGTGCCCACTCCTTATGGTGGGAAATTGGAGTGGATTCTTCCCGGACAGAATAAGTTGGTCGCGCATCTTAAGGATAAAATTCTTATAAGACATCGCAAGCGTTGGTCTCAGGTATTCTCTTAATTATTTAAAAGGATCTATTGATTGATTGGTATCAAGTGTATGTACATGTATTACCTTTTGGGCCATCGAATCGCCGAACTGCCCATCGATGACAATCGCAAAGAGACGATAGCAATGAATACTTTTATTCTGGCCCTCGACGGAGATATTAACTTTCGACCGCAAGCACTTCATTTGGTGGTCGATTTGATGAAGAAGAATAGAAGACTTGGTGCCGCTTGCGGTCGTATACATCCTATAGGAAGTGGTCCTATGGTATGGTATCAGGTCTGCCCTAAAACCTAATTTGTAAATTAAAAAACTAAAATAAATTCGATCAGAAATTCGAGTACGCGATCGGCCATTGGCTCCAAAAGGCAACCGAACACGTGTTTGGGTGTGTGTTATGTAGTCCCGGATGCTTCTCCTTGTTTAGAGCCAGAGCTGTAATGGATGACAATGTTATGAACAAATATACGACCAAACCAACTGAAGCATTGCATTACGTGCAATACGACCAGGGAGAGGATCGCTGGCTCTGTACACTTCTCTTACAACAAGGATGGTATGGTTTTGGGTTTGACAATTTTTTATGCATAACACATTTTATTTAAAGGCGAATCGAATATTGTGCGGCTTCTGATTCTTACACTCACGCACCCGAAGGTTTTGGAGAATTCTATACCCAACGGCGTCGATGGGCGCCCTCTACTATGGCTAATATATTGGATCTGTTGAGCAATTATAAGCAGACGTGTCAGAGGAATACAGATATTTCCAAACCTTATATGTTCTATCAGGCAATGCTTCTCTTGGGAACAGTGCTAAGCCCCGGAACAATTTTCTTAATGGTGGTGGGTGCAATGAACACAGTTATGAATTTGGATACAAAATACTCGCTCCTCATTAATATGTTTCCAATTCTACTGTTTTTCATAATGTGTTTGGTCTTAAAAAAGAACGATCACATCATTTATTTAGCAATGGTTTTGAGTACAATATATGCACTCTTAATGTTAGCTGTTTTAGTGGGCACTGCCATTGATATAAAGGACCAAGGACCACTTACCCCTAATTCAATATTCTTTATGGGAATGATGGGCAGTTTTGTGATCGCGGCAATACTACACCCCCAAGAATTTGCATGTCTTTTACCACTTCTTCTGTATATGCTTTTGATCCCCAGTATGTACCTCTTGCTCACCATCTATTCTGTGACAAATATGCATGTGGTCACGTGGGGCACACGAGAAGTTAAGGCCACTTTAACAGCCAAGGAAATGGCAGCTCAAGAGGCGGCGGCCATAGTTGCTGCCGAAGAGGCTAAGAACAAGAAAAAAGGATTTTTCGGATTTCTCGACATTAGTCATTACGGGAGAAAATCTGGAATCTTCACGTGTATGTGCTGTTCCCACAGTAATCCAGAGGAAGATTCGGCTCATTTGTTAGAAATAAAAGAGAAAATAAATCGCGTTTGCGATCAAATCGATGGCATTAAAAGTAATTTCGAGCAAAAACCGGTTCGAAGTTCTATTTATCGGCGAAAGTCTTTTAGTAGTCGCGAACAAAATCCCATTCATTTATCGGTTACACAAGAAGAAGATGAGGACGATTTCGAGTCAACGGACGATACCACTCCTTTAATGGAAAACTACACCAAACATATTTCAATCGACAGCCTCGACAAATCCGGTCGCCCGAAGTGGACCAGAGATTCTGCATTTAATGGCTTTCCATATGAAGAGCTTCTCCCCAATGAACTCGAATTTTGGAATGGATTTATACCGAAGTATTTGTTGCCATTGGATGAGAACCCGGCGGAACAGAAACGTATTGCTGATGATCTTAAAGAGCTCAGGAATAGAGCCGTCTTTGCATTTGGAATCATTAATCTTGTTTTCATTCTATTCGTTTTACTTTTACAAATGCACAAGGAGGTTTTTGGAATCGAAATACCCACGGGATCATTTAACAAAACTCGAGTCTATGACCCAAAAGAGGACATATACATAGACGAAAAGAAAAACAAGACGACAATTATGGACCCAATAGGTCTCGTCTTAATTGTGTTTTTTGGTGGAATTCTCATAATTCAGATGATCGGAATGCTTATGCATCGATTCGGAACTTTATCACATTTATTAGCCTCTACTGCAATAGATTTCTTTGATAAGGGAGCGCCTAATATCGGTTTCAATTCCAGTGAAAACCTCAATAGAACTGCAGTTGTCTTCACTCGGAATATACAAAAACAAGGAGTGAATCAAATGACGGAAACAGACAATAAAATCGCAGATCCATTGAAACGCCGACAATCCGTATTTAATAGGCCTCAAACGGGACAACCTCTTGACTTACATGAAGCGTTCCGCAAACGAATGAATAGTATTAAACCAAATGATCAAAGTATGCCATCCATTCATTTCAAGTTTATTGACATTATTTCTATGTTAAGGTATTCCAACGGTTCAGGGAATCAGTCGTAAGAGTATTGGACAAGTGATCGTCAATAGACGAAAGACAATAGACTGGGGAAGACTACCCATTGGAGGCGATATTTTCCAAAGAGTTCATTCTCAACAAGGAAGTTCTCGAACACCTTCTATCTCTTCATTCAACCCTGCCCCATCAAGCCCTCGACCAAAATCAATAACATTCCAAATGGATGAGCCGACCCTACATTTGCCTCTGAGACCATCTGACTTAAGAGTTAATTTAAAATCGCCGGTAAACCAGCCAAAAATATCAGTAACTCCAGGAACCCCCTCCATACTCGTGAATGATGGCCCTCCAACTGGTCAGCACACTGTCGGCTATTTTAATCAGATTCAACAAAATTTGGCGAATGATATGAGCGCTAATATCATCCGAAACAGTTTGAATCATATGAAAAAACCCCAACAAAATGGGGACCAAATTAGTAATGACTACCAAATTGCATCTTCTTCTCCGGTCTCTACCAGTGGCCCACAACCACCCGTTCGAAATAGCTCAGGATCAGAGTCCAACTCACCCGTCAGTTCTAATATAGATTTCAATTTCGATTGCGAAGAGCGCGAAACTTCAAGCGATGACTTTCCCGTGAGAACACTTCAACCAATAATAGTTGAATTGAATGCCTTTCCAACTGAAGGCGAGGCTTCTGGTTCATCAACAAGAGGTCATATGAGTGCCAGTGAAGAATCGGAAGAACTGAAAACCCGTTTGTGACGCTTTCATAACTCATTAATTCATTAAACAATTTTTAAAATATTTTACTAAATTTTTATTCAAATAATGAAACAAATTTTTGATTTGAGAGATATTTAAAACATAAATAGAGATAATAAACACAAAATCAAATCACAACTGAATTTTGAGATCAAAATATCCAAAACTTTTGAAAATTCATTAAAACTGAAGTCATTTCACTATTGAAAGCAAAACCAAAATTATTCGACGATTGAAAACACTATAAATTAATGAGAAATTAATGTCAGCAAAAAAGTCATGCATTTAAAGCATTTGTTAATTGTATTTGTGATGAGTCGGGCGGACAGCTCTTCGTCTGTTGAACACCTAAATTACATAACGATTCTTCGCTCTCATAAGGAGTTAAGATTGGGGGCGAACATAGAAAATTCTCAGATGTGTTGCTCGAGCACTGAATCGGCATCACTAGAGGGGGAGGCAGTGGTAGACCTGAAATTTTAGGGCAGTCCGATGATTGCATTTCATTTGACTCACTTTTTGTTGAATCCAATTTAGTGCAAAGATTTGGCAAAATTTCAGTCAAATGTGTAGTTTTGTGGTAAATGTTCTCATCATTTCCTAAAGAGGCAATCCTCGAGAGGTCCGACATATTATTTAAAACCTGTGATTCCATTGAATTAGTGATTGAAGTTTGGATCGAATCACAATTGTCTTCAATTTTGGTTTGAATCCTTGTTTCCAATGAACTGAACGGCTCTTCTTTCATAGAACTGATGGCATCGTTTGTCACCTCTCCGTTTGACAAATGATTGTGTGGAGGCCTTTGGGATACAAGTTTGGGTGGCGATGGAATTGGGAAGTAGTTAGGGGAAGGCGGCAAAAGTACAGACAACGAATCTTTAATCGTGTGATAAATAATATTTTTAATTTGAAGTTTGTCCTGGTGGTTGTTGTGCCTCTTCGACAGCTTTCGGAACTGTTGGGTCATTGCCAGACAATGGGCCACATTTTCGGGGGACACAAACTCCCCTGCCACTTTAATGCACGAGTGAATGTTTTGCACCTGATGTGGAGCACCCGCCGGAACAAGAATAGCATCACCCAAACACTGTGCTATTGCCATTCCTTTGACATCATATTCTTCTTCAAGACGTGTGCGAAGGGTATGATCCAAATACCAGCTCTGGTCGTGGATGGGGTCGTTATTTGCCTCAATTCTCACATGCCTTTCAACGGCTACTTTGTTGAGAAAGACTCGGATTTTGTCGGCGTCTTCTGCTTTCCATATATGCCAAAGCGCTCCCACTTTAGAACTGGCTCTATTTGCTCTGTCCATCATTTGTGGATCACATCCTCCTTTAAGAAGGGTGTTATTGGCCTCTTCCAAATGGCTTTTAAGTGGTTTGTTATCTCTTTGGGCGATTCCCACATAAATCATAACATTGACGGCATCCGACATATCTAAGTGAAGATTAGTGGTGCCTTTGTCGGGGTGCAGCACTGATCCATAGGCGCAATACATTTTAGGTCCCAAATCAGGTCTAACGAAGAATTCTGGAAGACGTGCGGCCAAATTTCTGCCGCCATTATATCGGGTATACTCATTAAGTGGTAACGCATCCATTAAATTATCGAACCAGAGGGGAAGCATATCTCTGAATTCCGCGTTTGGAGGCCAATCTTTTAATTTCAGAATCATTACTTCGCCGGTGTCCTCATCTATAAGTCGCTGTTCTACGTCTTCAAATCCATCCCAAAAGTTAGACATCGGTTGTTTCGGTAGGATTTGTCCGGTCATACAATTCACTAAACGACTCGTATGTTTACCGAAGTGGTAATTGAAGCTCTTCGGAGTCCACAAATCATAATTCAAGGATTGGTCCACTTTTTCAATGATTACAGGCTTTTGAATGAAAAATATATTTAATTTTATCAAAAAAAAGGAGAAAAGACTTACAAATCCTTTCAACCAATTAATTTGGAATAACTTTAAATTGTCGATAGCTTTGGGATCCGATAAAACAAGAAGTTTCTCGTGACAGAGCCATTGTCGCGGAACGTGAGGATAATATTCTCTGATATCGGTTTGTGCGCAGGTATTCCTCATATCGACATTGAGATCGGGTCGAAGTTCATTACAATCACAGATACCGTAAATGTTTTGGTCGTTTCTGATATTGTGATACGTTTTATTGATGGACCCGAAAACCGCCGAAGTTATAAACACAGCCAAATGGAAGCTCTTTAAGTCATGATTTTGTTTTTCTGTACACAGAATCCAACCGAAGTCGTCGTGATTTTTGCGGGTATTGTGACTCACATTTGTATTTGACTGACATTTGCGTCGGTCGTAACAGTCTATACAAACGGCTAAACCACATTTGGGACACACATAATGACTGTTGAAAATAGTGGTCTCACAGATATCGCAGAGCTCTCGTATGCCTTTAACCGGCTTTTTCCACGTGAGAGACGGGAATCGCTCTGCTATTTGTCGCTCGTCTTTGTATATTCTACACAACTGTTGGCCCATAAATATCAATAAATAAACAGCAGTTCCGACATCTAATGCTTTGCACTGAGCGACGGGTAACCAAATTTTACAGTCATCGTGAGTCGCGTTTTCCTCTTCAGCGAAAGCATAGACCGATAACTTATCACCACTTTTGATGATTGTGCGGTACTGGAAGAAACGACAAGTTTGGGAATTACCCCTTTTCTCCTCGCAGTCCAAACAGTAATTCAAATTCGATGACTGAAAGTCTTTGGCAAAATCCTTGCAACTTCTGTCCTGAATGAAAGGAACTCCTTCTTTGATTGGTGGAAACTTTTTGGAGACGAAATCCAGAAATGATTTTGACTCGGTCAAATTCTTTATTATCATTGGTTTCGTTCGGCTTCTCTTGATTTTAATGTTTGAAGTCTTGATTCCTCGCAATTTATTTACTCTTTTCTTTGCAATAATTTGTGTTTCACTCTTTAGTTTTCGGTATGTCTTCAGTTTATTCACTGAATTGTCTTTTCTTATGGCATTCGACGGATCAGGTCTTTTGTTAAGGAACTGTTGAAATGAGTTTAAAAACGGATTTGAAGAATGATTTGATGACTTGAATAGTGAAGAAGTCTTTACTTTCATCAAAGGTTTAGGTTTTGAAGAATCTTTTGGTTTTCGCACTCTTTTAGGCTTTGGATTCACTTCTTTAAGTTTTTGACATTTTTCTGACACATTATTAACATTTTCTGACTTCACTTCCATTTGTTGAACAATTAAATCGTTGTTTAAATCATTAGTATTAATGTTATCCAACTCTTTCACGTCTGAAGAAATGGTTTGCTGTAGTTCCCAATCTAAACAATTATTATCTTTAGAGTGAACCGAATGGTTGGGAACTGTTAACGGATGAGTTAACGCCTGAGTCAACGCCTCACACAAAAGGGATGGCTTTTTCTCTGATTTGTTTACTTTTAGTGATCGACTCGTCTGAATGTCGACAATCGGCATAATTGGTGGCGTTTTTGAAATAGCAGTCCAGCCTGACTGCCAACTGTCCATCACTTTGGAGCGGGCCGTCAGCTTATTATCTGTCCAATCAATTAAACAAAATAATTATTATTTTTCTAAAATTATTTTATATAATTTCAATACCTTTTGATTCATTCATTTTGTTTTTAAATAAATTCAAAATAATAACCGAAACAAAGATTTTTGTCCCAAAAATCCGATCAAATCAAAGGACTCGGACTTAAGTCTCTCTTTTTGTTTACTAATGTGAAGTCACGTTCGCACTGAGGGGTCGTCTCAACAATACATTTATCATATCTATGGATCGATATTGGGTTTGGAAACACAGTGTGTCACACAAATCAGGTAAAGGTTCTACCACCTTGCTCTTGGCTGGAAATGGTCTTAAATTAATTTTGTTGGATTTTGTCAAAATTATAGAGAATTTTATCAATCCTTTCAATTGAGCAAATTTAGGTATATTAAGCAATTTAATATTTATGGAAATATGGTCATATCTAAAAACAAATTGCATTACTATGGTAATTCATAAAGGAATCCATTTTTAATTTTGCTTCAACAGTGAATTTTCACAATAATTTGAAAAATTCAACAGAAATGTAAATTAAACAATCTACAAAAATAAAGGGGTTTGAAAACATACAATCACATTACTATATATTCAATTTAAATAAACGCCTTAGTAAATTCTGAAATGGGTGGTCAGCCTATAATTGATATGAATGAATAAAGGCTCACCTTATGTAGGTTACGGTGTGACCGCCCGAGAGAACCGGTTGTCATGTTGAGCCGCTGTGGACAGAAGGTGTGGTGATTACCCCCACTGTCCTCATCACAAAATTTACTTATTATGATTCATAATACTGATATGACTCATACTATATATGATTTTTGAGTGTAGGCACCCATTTAAACAAATGGAGAAATTCAGTGAAACTTATAAATAATAACTTTACATACACTTATACAAGTATAATATAAGTTATATTTATTTATTGCTTATTCGTATTTATAAAGTGTGAGTCAATTGAATAATAAGAGAGAGCACTGTAATCGTAGACCTGATCTAACACATTTGAAGCACATACATTCAAAAGGTTAGTCGAATCAGAGACAACGTGAGGGCTCGAAAATAGTACCCTAAATATCGTTGAT
>JAQGAR010001188.1:0-10170 GCA_034697865.1 Oribatida sp.
TGGGAGTATGTCCTAAATGAATCCCATTGTGAAGACTGTGGTGACGGCCGTTGGCCTCACAAAGACAAAGCCAGTTGTTATGACCTGACAGTGCAGCACATGAGATGGGACTCTTTGTTTGCAATTGTTCCCATTGTGATCGCATGTCTGGGCATTTCATTGACATTGTTTGTGATGTGCACTTTCATTAAATACAGTGACACTCCTATTGTAAAGGCCTCCGGAAGGGAACTCTCTTTCATTTTGTTGGGCGGTATTATTATCTGCTATTTCAACACTTTTATTTTGCTAACAAAACCAACACTACTCATTTGTGCCGCACAAAGATTTGGGGTATGTCCTAATCAATGCCTTCATATAATCACTTTGACGCCAATTCGGAATTCATTTCGAAAATCTAACGAAAAGTTATTCAGAAGCTAACGACTAAGTGCTTTTCTCTTGATCTTATTTCCTGCAATATTTTAATGAAATTGACTGAACTAGGTCTAATCAATAATGGATAACGGAGTTATACACCGAAATCTAATTTATAGTAAACATGTTTTTGTAATTAGGAGTCAATTATTGTATTGATTTATTCAATTATTAATCGGATTCAGCTATAAATCCCTACACTTTTAGGACAATCGAAAGAATTGACTTGCCTTGATAAGCTAATGAGATGAACATAAATAGATACTAATTATTTAACAATAAATTTGTTTCCAAATTAATCTGTTATTCGACTTAAAGCTAATTTTGTGTGATTTAAATTTTTATTTAAATACTTTGTCAGAATATAAGCGATTAATTAATTGAGAATCAGAATAAAACTTATACAAGATTATATTTGTATTTCAAGATTTTATCGAAATTTATAACTTTGATCGCAATTATCTCAATAATAGGTTGGTTTTGGTTTTTGTATAATATATGGCGCGCTCTTAACTAAAACAAATAGGATATCAAGAATTTTTGACAGCGCACGTAAATCTGCCAGAAGACCTAGTTTCATAAGTCCTAAGTCACAGGTCCTCATTACTGCTGCGCTCGTCTTGATTCAAGTAAGTAATTCTCCATCTTTAAAAACTATAATCATGATATACAAGGTCAAACTAATTTCTCAAGATATGTAAAAATGCCAATCTGTATAAAGAAGAATCTATCTATCTAAATTCCACTTTAATTCTACTTTAACTCTACTTTAACTCTACTTTAATTCCATCTTGCTCATTGTTATTTTAATTCGTAACTCTCTGTTGGCATTTGGATAACAGAAGAGTTTAATTAATTCAATTGGAATTAGATTTTCCTCTATTTCTAAAACAAAACCAAATCCTCTTTTGAGTGAAGAAAACACGTCTTTAAGACATTTAAGTGTTAAATGCTTTTCAATTTGTGTATTTGACTGCGCCTTTTCTTCTTGCCTTTCACTAATTCTGATAGTTAACACTAAAAGGAATTTTGCGTACTTTCGTTGAAAAATGCTTTAATAGTGGGTCTCATTATAGGAATAAGTGATGCGTTTCCTAAATCTTAATTTGATTTGTGGAGTGTCTTCTATTATAAAAACATTTTATTGAACTTTTAGGCAGAGAATCGCTTCGGGCTCTCAACTCATTTAAATATAAATTTTTTTTTATAAAATATTTGCTTCAATTTTAGCTTTTCTTTAATTCAATCCAATGGGGGTTACTATGAAAATGCTTTACTGTTAAAAACCAATAAAATATAAGTTAATATATTTGTCTTGGTATCATTCTAATTTTGATGACTAGAATAAATCAGGGATCCCCAAAGGGGAATCAGCCCAAAATCCCCCTGTTGACGAAATATTTGAAAAATCCCTCTCTGTCGCGCTCGAGGGACCCTCTAGCTGGACCCAACGCTAACCGCCGCGGCAATTTTTCCTTAAATCTTGTCTAAGTGGCCGCCTAAACTGAATTTAAACTAAATTTAGGACAATTTAAGCTAAATTAAGCTAATTTAACTGGATTTAAACCGGATTTAGGGATAAAATGGTCAAAATGACGGCATTTTGGCCGCCATTTCATCCCCTACCTGATCTCCCCTAGGATTTTTTGCAAAGATTTTTAAAAAAAAATCCCTCCTGATCCCCCTGGAATCGCCGAGCTTGGGGATCCCTGGAATAAATTCACTTTAAATAAACTTTAAATATAAAAATAGATATATTTATAAATTGAAGAGATGGAATCTTGGCTATATTCAGAAAGAATTTGGATCCCTTTCTAACAGCTATTTGAAGTTTAATATTAGATTTAACACAAATTTATTCATAATTTAAAAGCCTTTGGAAAACCAAAACGGTTCTATCGAATAAAGAATTGGCGCAAAAAAATAGATTAAACGAAACAGAACTGAATGTAAGTCACATTCTGTGTTAGTAATTGGCACCGGGAGAATTGTGGTTTGGTTTGAAAAACGCTCTTTTTGTGTAGCTTTCGAATCAATTTTCGTTAGACTCAAACAAATTCCGGTTAAAAATAATAGAAACAGAAAAACAAAAAACAAAAATCGAGAAAAACACCGATAACCAAATGGTGCAAACTTTGAGCCCCGGGCATTCAAGAGATCAATTTTATGCAGAACTAACTTTTGTGATAATTTTTGCACTGAATAACTGATAAATTGGATGTTTAGATGATCGGCACTGGTGTTTGGTTTGTGTTGGAGCCGGCCGGCACTCGTCAATACTTTCCCGACGGCAAACGATCGGAAGTGATTCTCAAATGTCGAGTCAGAGATTCAAGTTTTTTATTGAGTTTAGCCTTCAATATGTTTCTCATAACGACCTGTACTTTATATGCCGTCAAAACGAGAAAAATTCCCGAAAACTTCAACGAATCAAAATTCATTGGTTTTACAATGTATACGACCTGCATCATTTGGCTGGCCTTCGTTCCCATCTACTTCGGCACTGGTAATAGCTTCGAGGTAACTATTCATTATTCATTCGTTTCTCAATATTTTTCGGTCAAATTCTTTTCAAAAATGATTTTTGTTCTCAAAGAACAGAATTATTTATGCTTCAAAATTCTGTAATTCTTCAAAAGAATCACCAAGGGCATAAAGAATGTAGAGTAGACGTATAAATGAAAATGTGTACCAGAATCTTAGAGGTAAATTCAATATTATAGACAAACTTATTCTAGTTGGTTTATGTTTCATGGAATTTATTGTGGTATATTGTGTTAATACAATTAATTTCAACCTCCTTGTTTATTATTTAAATATTTGTTTGTGTCACTAATAATTATCTCTCTTCTGGCGATTCATCTGATCAGAAACAAATTGTTGGTTGAAATTGAATAAAAGGTTTTGAATTTTCTATTCATTCATTTAGTCCAGGGATGAGCAAGAGGGATTTTCATAAATACCTCTCTGAGATCAAAAATCTCCAAAATATTCCCCTAAGATTTGAAAATTTAGGCCTTTATTAGAAAGAAAGTGGAAGAGAAGAGATTTTCCCGCAATTTGGCCGCTGCGAAGCCCGGCCGCCATTTTTCCTTCATTTTGTTTTCAGTAATAAACCAGATTTAAGCGCAATTAAATTGAAATAAGACTCAATTTAATCAGTTTTAGATCCCGAAACGGTAAATTGTTCTCAAAATGGCGGATTTCCAGTATTTCCGACCGCCATTTTATCCCCTAGCTACCCACCTGAGGTCCAATCTGAAAATCCTTAGCCCCTTTAGATCTCAGACCTTGCTCACTGATGAAGTCTTTGAATGAAAATATGAATTCTTTTGAAATGCATATTTCTTTCCTCTCTTTTCTTACTGTTAATCGATTGCATATCATTTATGAGGGATTTGTAAAATAAAAGGATGACTGAAATGTAGGGATGAGTTTGAAATGAGTGCAAAACATTTCAATGCATTAAAGTGTAAATAATTTAAATCTTTGGATATCAATAGGTTTTTAGAAAGTTCGTTCTTCTCTTCTATTTTTAGATTTTGATTACAAAGTTAATAATTTGATCAAATTTTCGCAACAATTCTACTCAACTCCTCATTATTTTCAAAATCTCGTCTTTTAATTATGAAAATCAATATTAATTTTAATTTGAATCCTATTTGGAAATTCAATCACTAAAAATGCAATATTTTATTTGAAATATTCATTTTCATAAACAGTTATACAAAGGACCTATTCATTAAGTATAAAATTTGAGTAATGATGACCAAGGTAATCCATATTATTTCGAGTCAGCAGATATTTTTACAAGTATTCACTGACTCTCTCTGATGTTATCGCTAAGAGACTGTCATTATTGTTTTAATGGCCATCTATCGTGATTTTGCTAGATCTACGCTTATTTTTCACTGAATTTGTACCGGAGTTCATTAAATATAGTTTATATCAAATTCTGAAATTAAATCTAAACTTTAAATGGATATTTATATTTTATTCGGTTGCTCCTTTAATAAAAATAAATAAAAAATCTTTCTTAATTTAAAATTTTCTTCGCATGGATGAAAACAAATGGTTTTTATCAATCAGATATCATCAGATGAAAGTGCGAACCCATTCAATTCTTAGATAACTAACATATTTATAAACATTCATCGAAAAACTTGTTTGAATTTAAATTTAAAGAATCGAGGGCACTTTCTAAGAAAAGAGTTCTTAAAGACTAGAATTCGTTGTTTTATTGATGAGATAAATAATAATTCCGAATTGTATTTGATTTGAATTCTCTGCCAAAAGATTTATACATAAAATATTTGATAAAATTCTGGGAATTGAAAATTTGTAGAGAAATTCGAATAAAATAAACAGACATTGAATGCAGAAAATCGATCGAATGATAAATATTTTTAGGAAATCATAGACAGAGAAAAGCACTGAATTTTGATTAACATAAATGCAAATACCAAATATAAATTCAGTTCACTTTCATAGCTATATATTGAGACAAAACTTTTGTGTTAAAAGAGGTTTTTAACGATCGCTAATGGCTTTTGACGCCAAACATAATATTAACTCACATTTTGTTATCCAATCCTTGCATTTGATTAATTAGATTGAAGTCTATATAACAGTGATATACAAATGTTGGCAAATACTTCAAACTTTGTTCATTAAAATAATATCCATTACTTTTCATCAGTTTTCATAATGATTTGATCCCTTTTTAAAAAAAATTAAATGCATAATTATTTAATGGAAAATGTTGATTGCTATGTTTCGTTTACAAAGTTCATTTAGGAAATGTCTAATGGTTTTTGGGTTAGTTTTTAATTTGAAAAGAGATTTCCAATGAATTTGATTCCGGAATTTCAAAATTCTTTTCAGAGCTGTAAAAAATTATTTAGAGCTAAGAAAATGTTTTTTCAAAGGACACAAAGAATCCGATAAGTCTTTTAGAGTGCGATTGAATTTTAATGATCAGAATAACAAATTATTTATAGCAAAAATGTTGAGATTTCAGACACAGCCATAAGTAAACTGAAAGCACTCTTCTGTGAGAAATTCGAGTCGCAATCAATTTAAACTAAAACTTAGATAAAGAAGGGTTTGAATCCAACTTTTTAGGAGAGAGAGAGAGAGAGAGAGAGAGAGAGAGAGAGAGGAGAGAGAGGAGAGAGAGACGCATCTTATATTCCGTTTAACATTACAGGAATGTTGTATTCAAATGTAAAGAATATTCTTTTACTTAAAAGCTAAAATTGTAACATTTTTATCTAAGAATATGAAATAGTCTTGAGTGATATTGTTTGAAAAATCGAAAAAGGTAATTACCCTGACTAAAATAGGCTCACTTGGTGAACACTTATCTTTTGACTCATATTGGAGGGAAATTCCAGGGTGATATTAAGTTCTGGGTTACAGGGGATTTTGAGCAGAACTCTTTTGGCTACCGCTGCTTAACTTTGTGGAAAATTGATTTGTAGATAAATAGTTTGATTTTGCAAGTTTAAATTTACTGTTATCACTCGATTGAAATTTGGGAGCATTTCTTAAATTGGATTCTGTCTTATAATTAAATTAAGTGCAAAAGAGATACTGGAGTTGAGCTGAATTGACTGAAAGCATCAATTTATAGCCATTGAGAACTAATTACAGATTAAATGGATTTTTAAGCACATATTGTGAGCAGTCGGACAAAATTTAATGTGAAAATAACCGAATCACTTGTCTCTGATATCCTGTGCTTATAATAAAGTGTCTGTACTTAAAATGGTATCAAATAAATTGTATTCTTAAACTGTTGTGAATTGAAAGTTTCTAATTTGTTTTATTTATTTCTTCACTGCATTCTCGACTCGACCTATAATTTAGATCCAAATAACAACTCTTTGTGTATCGATATCTCTGTCGGCATATGTGGCGCTCTTTTGTTTGTTTTCGCCCAAAATCTATATAATAATCTTCCACCCGGACAAAAATGTGAGAAAACTTACCATGAACAGCGCAACCTATAAGAAAGCGCCAACCAGCACCACCACTTGTCCCACTACATCGGCTAATCATGGTAAATGATCAATTTCATCTAAAACGATTTAATCATCGCTCAGTCTGTCCCCAATCCTCTCAATAATTATCTCCACTTTTCTATTGCATCGGTTCTCATAATACAATCGATTGATTGCCTCCCCTCCCCTCCCCTATAGGGATATTCCAATCCTTTGACACTCTTTAGGTATTGCCTTTTATTTCTCATACATTTTGTTCTTTTCTTTTCATCCCTTTATTCTTTGTAATCATTTTTCTTCTCTATTTTTGTTAATAACATTTTATTTATTTTCATTTTTTCGAGCACAATTCCAATTGTAGTGTTTCTTTGTGGTGTTCCCTCTCTAACACAATCAAAAGCACTTTAATTTCCTTTACATACATTTTTGTGGCACACAATTCAACACATCTTTGATTTTTTCCATTCATATGATTCCTATCTCTTCTACTAATAAACTGAAGGCTTTTATTCAATGTTTGCTTTCAATTAAATGTTGACTGAATAGGCGGTACATCTGTAGAACAGGTCAAGCTAACTGTCGCACAGGACAAGGGAGAAAAGGGTATCCACCATCATCATCATCTCCTACAGCACCATCACATTCAGCCACCAGTACTGGAAGAAGACGTCAAAGAAGACAGTTTAGCTTCGCTTTAATGAACTCTAATTAAATAATAGTCAAAAACAAAGATTTTAATCAATTAATTCGACTTTTTTGCGAATTATGAACATGTCTCTTTTTTAATTTGTAAAAAATCAGACACTGAAGAGAGAAGTGATTGTTGTCTGAAGTCAAGCCCAATATAAACTTGGTATTATAGAAACCAAAAACGAGCTTAAACTCCAATCTATAATACGATAGTATTATTGAATTAATTATATTAAATGTGCCGTTAATTCAAATGATTTGTCCATTGAAGTGGTTTTTGTTTGAGAATACATTTTTCAATCAATTATTTAGTTTGAAATGAAGTTTCCAATTGATTTAGTGTTCAATTTTGTGACTGACGAGAAACTTATATTACTGTACAGTAAATGTTTGTAGAAATAGAAAACTAATTCTCAGAAATGAATTTGATTTTGATATCAAGAAATCCTTCATTTTAGTCAGAGCAAATGAAAAGTTCCATAAATTTTATAGATATTGTAAATATTCTAATACTCAAATCAATTATTTAGACAAAGAAGAAGAAGACGTCTTCTTCTCATTATAAAATAGCTCATCATTAAATAAATTGCCTAAAAGTGCCCGCATTTTATCATTTTGTATGTAAGACTTAATTATAAATAAATTAATTAAAGAACAAAACATTTTCTTTGTGGTAAATTCAAAATATATGTCGTTTTTAGCACAAAATCATTGGTGCACTCAATCGTCTCCAGAGGCTATCATCACAAACAAAATTTGATTTCATTTATTAACTAATTTTGTTCTGAAATCACATTTCGAGAAACATCACATCAAAATCGATATAATTGAGTGAAGTTTTGCTTTATTGAAAAATAATTAGATTTCAAGTAATCAGACTGTTCTTGGAATAGCCTTTGGAAAAGTTGTTTGCACTGAAGACATCTCATTCAAATGTAAATATAATAATATATTAGATATACATGTATATGTAATTCTTATGTATATATAATATGAAAAACATTAATATATTAGATATAGTCATAAAATAGTGGATCGAAAACATAGTTACCGTTAAAGAAAAGTCTTTTCAATCAAAAAAATATAATTTCGAAACTGAATACAAGTTTCGTGAATACAACTAATATAATGTAAGCCATTCTACAGAAGGACGATAAACAAGCATAATCAACTCATACAGCAATCGATAGGACCAAAACACTTTTGATGAATTTTAGCCAAAATAATATATGAACGCAAACAAAGACCCGAAAAGAGAGACATTCAAACAAAACAGAAGCTATTTGTGAATATAAGCATTTGTTCTCAACATTTAACACAACAACAAAATGCTGTGCAAACAAAGGTATACAAAGAATGATGAGATCCAAAAGAAGGAGACGAAGAACACACAACCATTCGCTATATTGTAGGACGAATTTGACCTAAAACTTTTGCTCAGATTAATTGACAGAATTTTGTTTGTATGCTCTGCTCTACTCCCCTCTCCACTCCTCATATTCTTCTTTCCTCGTTATATAACTTTAAGAAATGTATTACTCTTTTATATAAAAGTAATGCAAACATCAATTCCTATTTCCAATCTATTGGTTTATCTTTTATTCTGTCCTCTAAGCCCTCTTTTAGTTCTTTTTTAATTCTATATTAAGAAAGTTGAAGAAAATGTTCTCTTTATTGATCTTTTTCAGTGCAATGGATGGAAGTATTGTCAGTAAATGGGGGCTCAAATACTGTACTATATTTTCATCTTGAAAATGATCAAAAAAGTTTGCGAAGAAGTTATTAATGTTTTTATGTCAGACTTAAGATTAGTCGAGAAATACATATTATAAACAACAAAAGGTATTTGAGGCCAACTTCTTCTTAGATCTCTTGAATTAGTTATAACAACACTTTTTCACTTAATCTTCAACTGGGGTAGTCAAAGAATACGGCTCATAAGGATACACATAGGAGATGAAACAGTCTCTTGTCATCCATTTACCTTTTTTGGTCATTTCTGTCCATATTTTCGGTTAAATTCAGTTTAAATTGACATAAATTCGATTTAAATAGAATTTCCATGGATAAACTATCAAAATTAGGGAACAAATTTAGGAAAACATGGAGCGGTTCTCATGGGAGCTTTTACTCGAATTTTTGTTGGGCCGGGAACTGAACTTTTAGAATTTTTCAACCTTAGGGGGATTTTTCTAAAATTCCACCATTGGCGATTCCTGCTCTTTACTGATGAGGAAAACATTTCTGCACTTTATTTCGATAATAAATATTAAAATTAAAAACTCAATGATTTATACAATTTTAAAGAAACTGTTATTCAATTTGTTTTCAAATTAATATAAAAGTTGTTTTGTTTTGTTTAAACAATTCATTTGTTCTTTTTCTGTGATATTATGTAAAATACAAATGAAATCATTTGGTTATTAGTTAATAAATACTTGGATTTTATGTAAAAATTGCATCAAAACAAAATTGTTATCCAAAAAATGATAAATAAATTTCACAAAAAAGAGAAATGCATTTAGAGAAAAGTCTAATAAAATGTGAATCTCTTGGAAAACAAAAATTATTTGTCTGAAAGTTATTTACTTCCACTTTAAGGAGAAAATATTTGAGCGTTGAAACAATTTAAAGAAAAGTTTTATTATATAATTAATAATTATTAATGAAAATATTGAAAAACAGGTTTCAAAACGTATTATATTAATGGAGAATAAAAGCATTTAAGAGTTGATCGAAAATAAAATCTATTGTCGAAGACATAAATCGAAAAGCTTTCGATGTTTTTATTTTTTGTCCGCTCAATGATATTAAACACAATCTTTTGGTTAATAGGTATCCAAAGTAATAAGTTTTTCTCAAAAGTTAACCTCAAGGGTAGGGAACAAAACTCAATATCTTAACGAAAAATGAAGAGCTGGATAACAAATGTTCGCAGAACTTAATGTATTTTTGGATTTTGCTGTCATAACGGCTACCATTTTGTTCAAGTCTCCAATTTCGGATCACCAGTGAAGATATCAAACAATATAATAACATATCGAATGGACCTCAATAT
>JAQGAR010001189.1:0-10167 GCA_034697865.1 Oribatida sp.
ATTTCAGGAATTCGCAAAATAGGATTCGCATTTTGGGAATTCGCATTTTAGGAATTCGGTATTTTAGGACCCTCCCGCTATATTATGGGCATTTATTTTTATTAATTCGTTGATTTATCGCCTGATTTGTCAATAATTAGCTCAACCTTCTTTCAACTTTTATCAGTTTTAATTCAAAATAATCTATTAATAAAATTTTGTCAAATTTCGTGTCATTTCCTTAAATTATGATACTTTTTTCATATTTAATATATGAAAATTTATTTGGGATCTGTTTTTATAGTGCCGGCTATAAATTTGGCATTTCTGCCGGATCATATTAAAACTGACATCAGAAATTGACAAAATGATTACAAATCGAGATCAAAATTAATTTTTTTATTTTGAAATCGCATTCAAATTCAAATTATGGGAAATAAATAAAAAACTTTATCGAAAAGATTGAAAAATGAATGAATTGAATAACAGTTTCCGCAAATAATCATATTTTGATTCAAACGAATTAATGATTTACACGAAATGGCGCCGAAAGTCCATTAAATTAAGTATGCAATGAATATAATCAGTTGAGAACTGTTTCGATGAATCGAAATGTTTCCCAAGAAATTCAATTTTTACTATAATTGAGTCATTAGTTATGAATCTGATGTCAAAGAAGTTCAATTCAAAACGTATCAAATCTAATGTGAAATTAAGTGTTATTTCACGGCTTTCCGTATCTGTAATTTCGAGCAAATCTTTCATTTCTATTGCAAATGCTATGCAATTATATAAAAAGGCAATACCTCTGACAGCAAACTATGAATCCATAACTAATTTTTTACAATTTATTGGAAATCCATTAATCTTAACATCAAATCCGATGACAAATACAGAGCAGAAAAACAATTAAAACTTCAGAGTTTAATATTTACTGAACTCTTGTTTATCTAAAAATACAATTTTCTTTAATAAATCAAAACACTTATTGAAAAAATGAAAGATTACAACAAGTTTTGTGTGCTTTAATTCGGAGCTAACTATCCGTTAAGTTTAATAAATCGCTTATCAATACAATCGATATTGCGTTCAGACCTTCCGTTCAAACGGACTGTTCATCGCCTGCGGCCACAGAATATCGAGTATTGAATTTGTTTTTAATTATTTAATCGTTTGAAATGTTATCTATTGATATGAATTGAATCGTGAAATCCTAATGAAGAAAAGTCAATTAAATCATTTTAGCGAGCTGCTTCTTCAAATTAAAATATTTCCAGTAAATTGGTCCTTAATTAATAGCTCAGTTATCTCTGGGGTTACTCTCAAACTGATATGACAGTCAAATAAAAAATAGCGAAAATGTCAATTAAATAGTTTAATATTTGCGAATAATATGACCAGAATATCCATTCCGCATATGATATTGCTCTGGTATTCGGTACCAGGTCAATCATTCTCAGGGGGAAAATAGCCTATAAATATAAATTGTCTATACTCGTTTGTTTATCTTGATAGATAACGGTATTATCACTGATAATTTATCAATGGGAACCAATCATTGATTAATAATCGAATCCATGAATATTTTTAAAAACTATTCAAAAGTAAATTATTTGAAATTAAATGAAATATTTGAAATATTGTGAAATAAGTGAACTTTTGAAATGAAATGTCACACAAATTATCTGATATTCAAATAAATGCTTCTCTTGAGAGGAGTTTACTATTTTTATTATGAATTTTATATTAATATTATTACTTATTTTTGTTTTATATTTATGAAGTTTTTGATGTTTTGACGCAATTAATTGAGTGAAAATGCTTTGGTTGAGTCCACTCCCAAAATGCCTTATTTACATGTATATTCATTTTGAATAAATTTGACCAAGTTACATTTGCTAAGTTAATTTGACACAATATTCATTTTATTTAATCTGATTATCTATTTGAGCTTGACAATGAAAAATAACTGAATTATGTGTTAAAAGCGAATATCGGTTCATACTTTCCATATATGTATTAGTTATTCTGTGTCACACCTCTGGTTTGGGATTCTGTCAGTGCTTTCGAAATATTTATCTATAATAAAATTATTTTAGAATCAACTCAAAGAAAACAAAATATGTTTTTCAGAATTTTTTCTTTAAGAAATATGAATAATAACTTGCAATACGATAACAATTTCAACTCAAATGCAAACATTGATTTGAATACAAGACATGAGAAAAGTCTTTGAGAGTCAGTGATTGAGAAATATTTCCAATACTCCCATCGATTGTGTATTTGAAATAATCAGACAATAAATTATATTTAGAGTTGATTTGAATGCAAATAATTGATTAGAGAACTGAGGGTTCACTCCATTCAATCGAATCCAATTCCAACTCTTTCAATATAATGTGTTTTCTGAACAAATAGTTATCCGATTTATGCTCTGCTTTTCTAACGGCTTAAAAATTATTTCATATATAAGTTTATTCACAATTCATCCGATAGTTATTTCCTCATTCAACCAAAGTTTTTCTTTTTCCTTCAACTTTAATAATAATAACATAAATATATCATTATTTAAATCCAATGTTCCCATACACACACATATACATAGTTGGGATGACCCACCTATTCCTGTGAGAGACAGAGGCAAGGGAGAGAGGGAGGGGATGAGAGAGAGAGAGAGAGAGAGAGAGAGAGAGAGAGAGAGAGAGAGAGAGAGAGAGAGAGAGAGACTGACATTGAGCGCACAGGTATTTTCCTGTTTTCCTGTAAAGGGTATGTCAGAGTCAAGACCAAGAATTTTATGGCTCAACACAATTGCAAAGTCATTGCTAATTGACTTCTTCTCAAACGAATCACATAATTCTTTTTAATTTCTTTTTCATATTAATTGAAATAATGTTTAATATTTGAGAAAAGTTATTATAATTCTTATTCTTTGTTTTATTTTCGCCAAATCTAACGATTGTTTTATTTAAATACTAAATGAGTTTATAATTCAAAAGCTCTTAATTCATACGAAAAATAATTCAATGCTATTATTCGGTGCTTTACTCGCATTTTAACGCTTTTCTTCACTTAATTTATACGGCATTTCATATGAAATATATTACAAAACTTAGATTAGGCCTAAGATTGAGGTCTGTTGAGCCACACGGAAGAGCTTTAGTAAGCGGAAAGCACAGCACATTCCCGAACCATTTAGGATTTAAATTTCTAGGTTTAGTTTTTGTTTTGTTTTGCATTCGAATAGAAAGAAAATATTTTCTTTTGTTTGAATTATATTTTATTTATGAGACTTTTTGGCGATCAAATCGCGATAAACATTTCAAAGGGTAATCACTAATCAGATAAGACGTTGCGATTAATTAATTAATTATTAACACAATTATAATATACTTTGACGGGAAACGACTCAAACAGAATATTTAAAGATTTCCGTTATATCTTTTCTGACGGAAAATATGGGTATTCCTACAAATCGGTCGCTAATAACGTGGAAATAATTCAAGCGATTGAATAAACTTGGTTGTGGCAAAAACAAACAATTTAATACATATGTCCTGGAAATTACCTCAACTTTTAGCTCTTTATGCCTTATCGCAGAAGAGTTGAATCAAAACAAAATTAAAAACACTTTTAGAATAAAAAATATAACAATTTTTGTTAATTTTGCTCTTCGTTTTGAATAAATATCTCTTTTGAAGACTGGAATAAATTAAAAGTATTCCTTAATTGAAGTTTTATTATAGAAAAGTCTGAGTATTAGACAGTTTTTTAATAAAATGATTAATAATAGCGACTCTTTTTTCAAACAAAAATTTTAAAGATTTGAAAATTTTTGGTCCGAAAGAAAACATATTTTCGATAATTCTTTCGTTAACTGAAATTAGTGTTTAAGTGTTTTCTATCGATAAGTAGAAGAAAGTGAAATCTAATGAAAACACAAATAAAATTATCGTTTGAATGGCAAAAATGTCGATAAACTGGTAGAATCAAGCAAATTTAGGTATCAAACAGAAATTTACAAGTTATTAGCATTCTTGACTTGCTCAAATGCGTTCCTTAGAAAAGTAACTTTTTTCTTTTGCCAACAATAATGATAACTAATATTACACTAATTGGTGAATATCTTGTTAATAATCTCGCTTATTGTCGGCCCTTTGCCGATATGTGGTCACTGACTCACTTTAAATAAAAAGCAAATTGATGATAGTTAAGTTTATATTCAAAAAAAAAACAAAATACCTCGGACAAAATTCCTTTAAAAAATTTGTGTGGAATTTTTGCAATAAACTGAATTCAAATGATCAGGCAAACCATTGGTTTTTTTTATACTTTTGTGTTTATAATGAATCTAATTCATAGTAAAGTGATGATGATAATTTTTTTTATTTGTTTGAAATGAGCGCCAATTTGTTATTTAAATGCAAACGATAAAAAACAACAAAAGTGTATGAGTTGTGCACTCAATACAAATGAGTCGTTTAAATGAAAATTCATTTTTTAATTTCTAATATTTTTTTGACGAAAACGTGTTTTGTTATTGAATTCACTGAAAGATGAGTGAAATTATAGTATCGACGGACAGCCTCTTCGGGACGAACGACAGGTTTATCGTCGACAATATGTTGACTGACGAGGATTTAGGTCTGAATCTGGAGTTTCTATTGATTTTCGCCCATTTAATCAATGATGTCATCAATACTTAGATTTGGATCCGGAGTTTTGGGCCGAATTGTCATCCAATGATTCAAACAGTTCGGACATATTGCAAATAGAGACACATCTACTAACCGACCCCTCGGCTTACAATCAGATCCCAGAGTCGGCCCCAGAAACGCCACCGTCTTCTGATCGGTCGACGCCTCCCAATTTCGATGACTTATCGCACAATATATTAACTCAAACCACAAATAGATTACCGAACGTTACAATACTTCCGGCAATAAATTTCTGTCCAATGAGTCCTTTGTCACCAATTATAGCAAATCCGACGCCTTTTATGATCAAAACTCAAAATGAATTCAATTTATTGAACAATAACTTCACTAATAATCCCGTAAACACAAGTAATGTCACTTCTGGTGATAATCGACTCAATCAATGCCAAATGAGAAGAGAGGCCCGCAAAATAAGGAACAGGGAGGCCGCCTCCACCTCAAGGATGAAGAAAAAAGAATACGTCGACAACTTAGAGCATAAAATTGATGGTCTCATCAAAGAAAATTCTGATCTCAAGAATGAAAATCAAAGACTTAAAACAAAAGTAATAGATTTGGAGAACAAAAATAATTGTTTGGCCAAAAGAAACTTCATATCGTTTGACCCCAAATGCAAGTGTCAAACATTAATGGCCAGTAATGGCGGCTCAAACAAGAAGGCGGCCCTCAGTCTTCTGGCAGTAGTATTCATGTTAGGTCTCAATTTGGCCCCGTTTAGTGGTATTCTCATCACTAATGAGAACAAAATTTCAAGTATTGATTCAAATTCAAGACGTGATATACAAGCAAAACACGGAACCGGTCGTACACTCCTCTGGACTCCAAACGACAATAAAGTTGACATCGATTTGATTGCATTCAATTCGAGTCGATTCAGAAATGACAGCAATTCTAACATCGATTGTAAGACTTATGTCAATCAAACAGAGTCTTTGCGACTCGAATCAGATTTAAGGGATTGGCTCTCGAAAGTCAAACTCGAAAAGGAAGAGGTCTTCAAAATCAAAAGACAACAGAAGGCAAACAGCGATAAAATACTGAAGGATCGGTTCAATAAACCAATTCCTTTGCCGCGACTCAAAGCTTGGATTCAAAAGCGAACGGAAATTGATTTCAAAGAATTCAACGACTATTCCATCGAAACTGGTCTCAAAATACCACAAATCAATTACGAGGATCTCTTGTCTGCCATTCATCGACAGGACGACACGTTTTATTTGTTGTCGTATTCTTCTAAAGACCATCTGATAATACCGCCGATGAATCGAAGCTCATCAGGAGTGAGACCCCGCTTATCACTACTAATACCATTGATGTCAACACTGAATGAGTCGTTGATTCGGGGAACAAATGTGACGTACAGTCAGATGTCTGTAATGCAAATCGACTGTCAAGTGATTAACACTAAAATGGTTTTATTCAACACTTCCCCAAACGGAAGGACTGCCCCAATAGCCGACATGACAGCCGTTCGCAATAACTCTTTGCGCTCTAAAGCGAAGAACAGGACTTCGTTTATCGCAAAGAACCAGAAGAAGAGAAAATAAGTGCAATCGGTTTTGCAATTGCTTTGAGATATTTTCATTGATTTATACATTGATTTAAAGTTTATTTGGATTTTATTTTCCGGTTCTCTAAAACACTTCGAATGACTTTATTTATTAATTATTTACACGTTTTCTAAGAAATGTTTTTATATAATATATTCTCAATTCTAGTCTTAAATTTGTGTTTTTCTATAAGTATTGTTTGTCTCAACACATGTTAACAAATAAATTGGGAAATACTTCACTAATATATATTTCAAATGACTTGATTCTGTGCGCACTGCATTTTTTGGAGGCATCGTTTAGATGACTAAAAATATGAGAGAAAATGCTCAATAATTATCTAGAAATTAGCTGAGTAGTCCTATAGTTAGTGTTGAGCTCTTTAAACCTTAATATGGTAAGAGGCCTAGGTTCAAATCCTACTAGGTGCATTGAGTTTTGTGTTGTTTAGACAACTAGATTCCAAGTTACAAAACATTAAGAATTTCAAAGAAAGTTCAGTATTTGAAATAACAGTGCATAACTCAAATAGAGGCAAAGGGGCCAAAAGTGGTACGGAAAAACTTTGAAAATATAACCTCTAATCTGTTTAACCTCTTTTGACACATCCATACGTCAAAACTGGACTTTAAAGAACGACACAACGATAAGTAAAACCAAAAATTTATTCATTTATTTTCAAATGTTATTAAAACACAGCTTTTGTTCAGTAATTAAATTTAAATAAAAAACTTGATTAAAGAAATAGGTTAGTGACAGACCTTTTAGTGTCCCCTATGGTCGGGCTCTCGTCTTCGAGGGGCGGCTCTAATTATGTTATCGACTCTTAATATCATTTCTGCGGCCTCTGCAGCGCTCAGAAGAACCTGGCGTTTGACGACAAACGCTTCAATTATTCCCATCTTTTCCATGTCTTCGGTGGTTCCCAAATCCATATTCAGACCATAAGTATGTTTTCCTTGTGAGTGAAGTGCCCTCAACTCCGACAAGAGTTGTGCGGAATCATAGCCGCCGTTGTCAGCGATGATAGTCGGGATTTGACGCAATGCTTTGGCGAAGGTCTCCATTGCGAACGACTCTTTGCCGGGTGTTTTAGCCGCCAATTCAGTGATAGCGTTGGCCATCAGCATCTCACTAGAACCGCCGCCATAAATAACTCGAGGTTCTTTCACCGTCTGAGAAAGGACACAAAGGGCGTCGTGAAGTGAACGCTCGGCCTCATCTAAAATCTGCTGAGTGGCTCCTCTCAAGACTATAGTACAGGCTTCTCCTAAGAGCACACCAGAAAACTTCAAGAGCTTATCCTCTCCGATCATAACCTCCTCAATGAGATCGCATTGACCCAAACGGACCTTAATTTCAAATAAAATTGTATTAAAATTTGTTTAAAAATATTATTATAAAATCCAATACTTTTTCAGGATTTCCGAAAGTGGAGACAATTTCGCCGCCAGTGACCAGAGCCAGGCGCTCGATCCCGTCGAAGTCGGCGTGCTCTATAGCCATGACACCGGCGTCAGCGAACAGTTGTTCAGGGTAATTGTATATCAATTGTCTGTTAATGAAGACATTTATGTTGTGTTTGACAATGAGGTCCACCTTTTCCTTCATCTTCTCTTTCTCTGCCAATTCGATTTCGGCAACTTTAGCAATGCTGTCCACTTTGACTCTGGAGCCGAACACTTTGATCTTATCCGTGTCCATTGGTGTGTTGGCAATTAAAATGCGGGCCTTCTCTACCCGTTTGGGCTGATTAACGCCCGGCTTCTTATCCAAAAGAAATCCGGAATCAAGAAATGAATCGCTAAGAGTTCCGCCGAGTTTTTTGATAATCTGAATTGCGTCCAAATTTCCGGAGCCTTTAAGTCGCATAACTGCTTCGACGGCTAATTTCGAGAAAAATTCTTTGTGTTGGGAAAGGATTTTCGAACTCAAAGTTGTTTTCGCGATATTAAGTAAATCAGAAGCGAATTGCTTTTCATCAGAACTGTTATCTTTGGCCACCGATTCCAGTGCTTTTCGGGCCACATCTACAGACTTACGCCAACCCGAAACTATTGTCTGTGGATGTAACTTCTTGTCAACCAACTGTTCCGCTTCTTTAAGGAGTTCAGCGGCCAAAACAGCCACAGAAGTGGTTCCATCGCCCACTTCTTCGTCTTGTGTCTGAACCAAAATAATGGATTAGAATCTTTGAATTGACTTTAAAATCTAAACTAAAGCATACCTTTGAGATGTCAATTAAGACTTTGGCGGCGGGATTGTCAACACCGACAGCTCTCAAAATGGTAGCCCCATCATTAGTTACTTCAACGCGACCCTCATTACGTCCCTCACACAACAGGATTTTGTCCATTCCTTTGGGTCCTAATGTGCTTTTAACGAGTTCTCCGATAGCAATGGCACCGATGAATGAGGAGAGTCGGGCGTTCTCTGCTTTGTCCTCTTCGGCCTCTCCTTTCAAGATATTGACCGGATTTAGTGAACGCGACTGAATGTTCAACATTTTGGATGTGATTCGTCTTTTCAGTTGATATCAAATCTTAGAAACAATTAAAATCAATTTAAATGCAAACAAAAGTCACAGAAATTGAAGGCGTGTTTGATATCAATTCAAGACTTCTTTATTTGGATTTTTCTGAAAACACGTTTTTGTCTAAAATTAAAATATTTACGTTGTTTTTGAACGACTTATTTGACGCAATCGTGTCTAAAAAATAGTCACAAACACTATAACCATTTGAAAAAGGGGAAAGCTGTCTAGAAATGTTGACTTTGGGATAGAATGAATAGAAGGGGCAAAAATTAAATGCTTATAATAACTAACTTTTTGATAATATCCTTAAAAATGGTTTACACTTCCTCTTCCTTTTGAACTTAAGGCAAACATTGCTTTTGATTTGTTTAAAGTGAGTTTAATTCAGTTTTTCTTTGATTTCACCACTAATTTAATACTTAAACTGTTTTTCCATAGAAATGGTGAACGGAGTCAACGTTTCCCGTGACCTCCAGTGGGTTCTGACCCGAAACTGGTCCTCAACTTTGATCAAAGCGCGTGGAATTAACCGCCGTTTCAGTCGTTCCACATTAAATCCGAAGGGTCTTTATGTGCCCCGTTTTGAGGGATCCATTCAACAGAAGGCCATCACTGTTGAGCCCAACGCCAACGGAAAGGGTGTTGTCTTGTCCTACAAGAAGCGCAGACATCAGCAAAAGCCGGCCAAAAGTATGGCTAAAGTTGAGTTGAATAAAGACTCGCGAAGAACTCTGAAGAACATTAAGAAGTTCTGCAACAAAAACCTCTACAGAACTGATTTGAAAAATGTATTTAATCTCTTAAATGATTAATTGTCGGCCATTTTCTAATCGATTACTTGTTTAGGTTTGTCTCCGAAGAGCTTCAGTTCTTCTCCGAAGTCAAAAACCGAAACCAATTCGTAAGACTTCTCGTCGAACGGGAGGACCGAAGAAAACCGAATAATTTGGACTAATTATTGATTTCTTGTAATAAAACTTAAATTTTGAATAAAAGTCGAAAACAATGAATGAATCGATTGCTTTAATTTAGAGTTTATTTAAATTATTAATTAGATTTGATTGCAATGATTACAGTATTTATAGGCTTTTAGTCACTAATCGTATAATACTATTAGTCACTAAATAAGTGTATATAAGAATCGATATCGAAGAATAAGTCCAAAGAATCTTCATTTCAATAGCTATTATAGAGATATAACTTCTCGTAAATTAGTTTAGTCTTAGAGTCAGAGCCAACAAATCGCATAAATAATAATAATTAGACTGTCTTTTAATGACTAGTAATTAATTGGTTTCTTTAAATAGTACCGTTTTGAACCGTTTATACCGGCCACCAATTTTCGGTCGGTATATCGATTTTGACAAATTATGTCGGTTGCTAG
>JAQGAR010001190.1:0-10167 GCA_034697865.1 Oribatida sp.
GTCCTCCAGCACCGAGTCAGGGGGGGGGTTTTCAAAATTTTTCGAGTCAGGGGGGGTTTTGGCTGACCCCCCCCCTTGGTGCACCCTGCTCAAAAGCTTTGTTTTGTTCACACAGATCTCTAAACTTCCAGTTAACAGTTTTTTAATACTTTCTTAGAATTTATAACTCATTTAATAAATATCAGTGAATTTTGATATTCATATATGTCTTTACATTTAGTTTTATTTGATAGAAATATCAACAAGCTAAAGCATGATCATTTTTGACAGTCACCAGCTTTTCAATTATATTTGATGACATAAACCATATTTATCTGAGCCTCACATCAAATGTGAGACACAAATAGTCGACAAAACAATTATTCATTTCTTTAATAAGTAAATAACGAAAATGTAATAAATGATGAAAGTATTGCTCAGTTTAATTAATGGATGTCCGATGTTACATATGCTGGTAATGCCTTATATTGAAACATTTTGTGGAGGCTCTACTTAAGATAACATCAATTTTATTGTATTGTTAATAACTGAGAGTAAACTGTATTTGATTTTAATCTATAATTTTAATTCAATGTTAAATCAAATCAAATGTTAGAGAATTTAAATTAAATAAACGTTTAAAACACTTATAATTACGAAAAGTATGAATGTGTTAATAATAGTGTTTTCATGCAAATATTATGAAAAATTTGCACTTGGTCATTCAAACTTCTCCATTCTGGCCCACACACTGTTAGACAGGATTTACGAGTGGACTGTCATAATTGATTTTATGATTCAATGATGAGAAGGTCATACCAATATAAAGGTAAGATTAAGGCTAACTGTTCCAAAATAATTGTTCAATTTTAAAATGATTGTCCGCCAAAGGCATTTCTCGTTGAAAAATTTAACATTGACAATTATTGCCATTTTTTATTAAACTTTATATTTACCTCACTTTGAGTTATTTATCGGAAGGAACTGAATTTTTACTTGATTTGTGCTTGGTTAGTTGAATTAAACATAATTCTCGAGTTCATCGGTTAAGTAAATCTGACACTTTATGAATGATCGCTCAGGTTTTTGGATATGAGTGCCTTTTTTGGCTAATAATTCAAATTTAATGATTGTGCAAAAAACGGGAAATGATGAAGATCTGCGCATTTAATATGCAAATAACCTGGGTATGCCCTTAATTTTAGTCTACTCCGGGCGAAGGAATTTAGTACTGATACAATTCATTTTCTGATTAATAAGTTTGGATATATTTAAACTATTGAATATTCAGATATTTTCCAAATACTATTCAAAATCATAAGTAATTTCGTGTTAAATAAAAAAATGAATAAATTTCTGATAGAAATTTGTGCTTCAATTGACTCTTTCCTTCGAGAAATTGATTCCTATCAGAAAATTAGAAGGAATTCCGTTTCATTTATTCTGATTTATTGAGGATTGGATTGCAAGAGAAAATTATTTAAGTAATCAATGCTTATAAGAAGGCACATTCACATTGGCCTAAGACGTGAATATCTTCTTCTAAAAGGGGAAAGAAGGAGTGGGTAGAAGTTGTTTCTCAAACTTGTGTCAGAAGTTTATTAAATTGTTTGCATAATATTGACGTTAATTATGTAATAAAGCGATAAATAAATAAAAATAAAAACATGTTATTTGATGATTGAATGCATATTCAGTTAACCTATTTTTAAAATGAATGAGTTTTGTTGACTTTTGAAGATGAGGCAAAAGTTCATAATTGGATTAGCCTTGATAAAGTCATGATAAAAACTAATTCAGTTTTAATTAAATACCTCAATTTGTCTTCAAATGCCAGGAATCTTTCCACTTTGGCATCAAGACATGCAAATAATGACAGCAAATACAAATCAAGTTTGTATTCAAACCGGGAAACGCTTCGGTTTTATTCGACTGAAGACAGACAAAAATCCAGTGATTTTCACTCAAATTATAGAAAATTTTTATTGAGAAGTGGATCGGTTTTGGCCGCAATCGGAACCGTCGGTATATTTTGGTTGAATGCAAAGTATGTGCTCACAGCAGATAAGTTGGACACAAAAGACATCGACGAGTTGTCTGAATTCGGCCGAGAAATCAAAGGACTTAAAAGTTATACCGCGGCCGAAGTGGCCAAACATAATGACAAATCTAAGCGAATTTGGTTCTCTTATCGAAGCGGTGTTTATGATGTGACGGACTTTGTTGACAAACACCCGGGTGGTGATAAAATACTTATGGGCGCCGGGGGAGCTCTCGAACCCTTTTGGACACTATTCGCTGTCCATAAGAATAAAGAATTGATGACACTTCTGGAAAAATACCGAATCGGAAACCTTGACATCAAAGACAGAACGACACAAAAACAGGATTCGGATGACCCGTACGCTAACGATCCACAAAGACATCCAATTTTTAGTGTCCGATCTCAGAAGCCATTCAATGCGGAACCACCAGAAGAACTCCTCGTCCATAAGTTTTTGACCCCAAAGTATGAAAATTTGTCTACACTTTGATTTGGGAATTAAATTCGGAATTTATTTTCAGTGAAATATTTTTTGTTCGGAATCACTTACCGGTGCCTCAAATCGATTTGAATGAATATACCCTCGAAATCGAAGGGTTTGGACTGAAATCGCCGAAAACATTAACTGTTGAAGATATTAAAACTAAGTTCCCAAAGCATTCGGTGACCGCAACCATAATGTGTTCGGGAAATCGCAGGAATCAAATGAATAATGTATTGAATTATCCGATATTTTCTTCAATTCTTTTATTGTTTGTTTAACAAAATCAGGCCAAAGAAGTTAAAGGGCTGTCGTGGGGTCCGGCTGCTATTAGTAATGCCAAGTGGAGTGGCGCTCGACTTATAGATGTTCTTAAATACTGTGAATTAGATTTTGATGACCAGAATATAAAACATGTCGAGTTTGAAGGACTCGATTTCGATGTCTCCTCGATGCCTTATGGAGCGAGTGTTGAAGCCATTCGGGTCTGTCCTCAGCCATAAATGTCTTTTGATTCTATTTAATCGGATTTTTAAAAAATGCAGGCTTTGGGTCCTAACTCAGATTTTTTGATTGCTTATGAAATGAATGAGGAGGATATACCTTTAGATCATGGATATCCTCTGCGTTTGATAGCTCCCGGAGTCACTGGTGCCCGTAATGTCAAGTGGTTGTCCCGTATTGTTTTAAGAGATGATGAAAGTCATTGTCATTGGCAGCGAAAGGATTACAAGAGTTTTTCCCCAAACATTGACTGGCATAACGTGGACTTTGAAAGTGCCCCTTCTATTCAGGAGACCCCAATTCAGTCGGCGTTTTGTGAGCCCAAAGATGGTCAGAATATTTTGGTCAATAAAGAAAAGCAGACAATTGAGCTAAAGGGCTACGCCTACAGCGGTGGCGGACGTAAAGTCATTAGAGTTGATGTTTCCAGTGATCAGGTATTATAAGTCGTTTTCTTTCTACCCTTTCTGACCGTTTTCTAGGACCGGTCCTTAAAAGTCGTTTTGGACATTTTCGGCAATTTTGACCGTTGCTATGGTCCTTATATACCGTCATATAAGAACCACCCGTTTATAGCTTTAGATATAAGGACCGGTCCTAATGTATGGTTTGGTCCCTGTATAGTTAAGGAAAGCAGTGTCTGCAATGTTTTTGCAATCAATTGTTTAAAATTCAAAATATTTACAACTTTGAATGTAAAAACAATGTTTTATCAATACTTATTTAGACCCTTCCTTATATTACTTCACTTGAACCGTAATATAAGGACCAATTTTTATTTTACGATTTATAAGGACCGGTCCTATAATACGGTCAGAAAGGGTAATGAAGTTTAGGCCGAACACAAGTGGAGTGTTTGTCAAACAATAGATGTTTAAAACTATTTGAAAATCTCAAAGAATTTGTTTTTAATAAAAGGGAATTAATTGGATTACCGCACAATTAGAACAGGAGGACAGTCCTCTCAATCGCACCTATTCGTGGTCTCTATGGAAAGTAATAAATTTGACTTGAACCTTCAACTTTTGTTCGCAATTAGCCTTTCTCATTGATTGATAGGTGGATATACCGGTGCCCAAGGGCTGGAAATCTGGTCAGAAAATTGAATTGGTGTGTAAGGCCACGGATTCGCACTACAACTCACAACCAGAAGATGTTAAACACATCTGGAATTTAAGAGGAGTTCTCAACAATTCGTGGCACAGAATAACTGTTTTTCTTAAATAACAATAAGTTTTTGATTTATATTTGAGACAAAATTAATGAAATGTTGAGTTTTTGGTCACAATTTACAATTTATCTTTAAATAAAAGCATCTTTATATAAGTTTTTATAGGTTTTCAGTTTATAAACAAGGTAAGATTTCTAACTTTAACAAATTTTTCAAATGGACATTTGTGTGGGTGAGCCTGAATCTGTCGGATGAATGCTCAGTATTTGAAAAACCAGCTAAGAGTCATTTCACTGCTTTAATTTACTCATGAAAAATACCAAATTGATACTGTTTATTCAATTGATTAATTCAAATTATAGATCAAGATTAAAAGAAGCAGTTATTTACAAGAGATGGCGTTAAGTTTGGTTTTCGACGACTCTATCATTCAGCGGATGAATGAATTAAGGTTTTAATCGTATTTTTGAATGACATTCATATTCAGTGCAAAGTTTGAGTCTATAATAATTGAAATCTTTATTACTTTTGAACGCTTTGTGACATTTATTTTTCATTCATTTCATTATAAAATTATTAATCGATTTAATCACTTATTTTCCTCTTTTTCGTAATGTTTTCCTCTATTCTCGAAATTTCTAAATACTTTTGAGTTTTGATACAAAAAATTATAAAAATGAGTGAAATTAGTGGCGAAGGAACCGCTGAAAAACAGTTTGAAGACAAAACATCTGCAAAAGAGAAGACCATTCCTTCCGATGACGAGTCAGATATGCCGCCACTCGAAGACTTCAAATACGATGATAATACCGATGAGTCTCTTAAGAAGAAGAATATTGTTATTCCAGAAGATGAGGACAATAAGCCCAAGAAATCAGACGATGGATGGCTCGACGTCTTAGACAATGGGGAACTCAAGAAATTTGTTTTGACAGCTGGCGAAGTGGGTCAGCCCCGACCCGAGAGAGGCTGTATTGTTCTGATTAAGTTGACTGTTAAACTGTTGGACAGTCAGCAAAGGGTTGAGTCCGAATGTTTCGACCGAATCGATGTAATTTTGGGCGAATCCGATCTAATTCAAGGCCTCGATCTTATAATTCCTCTGATGGACCAGAAAGAGACCGCCCGATGTCTCATCTCCTCTCGGTTTGCATACGGAGAGAAAGGCAAAGGTGATGAGGTGCCGCCCAACGCCACACTCGACTGTGAAATACACCTCATGAGTATGGCCGTCCTCGATGAAGAAACTGTTCTTCCCCTTCCGGACAGAATAAGATTAGGTATTGCAATCATTAGTTTAATAGTTTCTAACTGTTGTTTGATTGTAAGGTAATCGTAAGAAGGACAAGGGTAACTTCTGGTTTGGTAGACAAGAGTATTCCACTTCCATTTCGTGCTATAAGAGTGCTCTCAAGTTATTAGACGCCACCGAAGAGGAACTGTCGGCTCAGGATAATGAACTTAAGAAGCACTTCGATGAAACTATGAAAGGAAAGTCAGAGGAAAGTGATGCCATCGATGAAAAAAAGGTCCAGGAGATCGTTGAGCTTCGCTCCGCCACTTATAATAACTTAGCGATGGCTCAAATGAAGATCGAGGACTTCAATGGAGCTCTCAAATCAGTGGATACGGCGCTCATCACTCAACCCAATAACGTAAAGGCTCTGTTCCGAAAGGGCAAGATTTTGGCCGAAAAGGGAGAACTGGAAGATGCGATGGATTCTCTTAAAAAAGCTCTGAGTCTTGATCCCGATAACAAAGCCATAGCTCAGGAACTGTCCAAATATGGCGCCAAACGGAAGAAGGAATTAGTCACTGAACGCAATCTTTACAAACGAATGCTTGAGTTGGATAAAAACGGCACTCCATCTAAAGGTACAGACTCTAAATCTAGTAAAAGTTGGCGTAAATGGAGTTTAATTGGAGGCGCTGTCACCGCCTCCATAGCGGTGGCCTCTGCTCTCACCTATAAGTTCATACAATGAGCTCTCAGTTATGACTAGTTTCTGAAATTTTCCATTTTTCTGGTTTTCCTTCACATGTGATAACTGTTCCACACTTTTAAGACTTTTTGAACAAATTTTAAATAAATTCAAATATATTTCATATTTAGTCTAAAAATATAACAAAAAAGTTATTTTTATTATTTACTTTGAAATATAATTTTAAATAGTCTTTTGAAAGAGTTGTTTCCGCTATCATTTGGGAGGAATTAACAAATCTTTTAGTCCTAAATCGTCTAAACCTTCGAAGAATGTTTTCAAATACCTCTGAACAGCATTTAAGACAATCTGATACATGATTTCCGTCAATAACTTTAAACTTGTCGTTAATTTACATTAAAATGATTATTGAATTTTTGAAAAATTGTTTATTTTTTAATTGAATTATATTTAGTTTTAAATAATATTTGTATCGATATTTGTTTTCCACTCAAAAATATATCATATTTTGAAATAAAGTAAGAAATTTTGTATTTAACAAAATGTTTTACACTTTTATCTGGTGTCCACTGAATGTAATACCCGGTCATTACAGGTTCATAACTGGAACGTTGGTTAACACCCCATTGCCGGCCACAGAATTATCCGAATATACAGAGACCCGACAAATGTTTGGGTTTAATACACGAATACAGAATCCGTTTGAATTTACTTCACATCTATTTCTTCTGAATTGATTGCCACAGCCCTGAATATCAGAATCTGCGTCGTTCTCCCTGTCATCATTCTGCCCGCCACTCTGTTCACCACTCTGTCTACCACTCTGTCCACCACTTTGTCCACCACTTTGTCCACCACTTTGTCCACCACTTTGTCCACCATTTTGTCCACCCTCTTGAGACATACGCACCTAAAAGAATGATATCAAAAGTCGTAACAAATTTTATTATTTCTGTATTTTTCTAAAATAAATGGTTTACTCGAAAGCCATCGACTGCTGTATTCCGTCCACTATTATTCTCAACCCTATATGTGTTTCCGCTGATGGAAACCCAACATCTATTGAATTGTTGTACATTATTAACATTTGTGATGGGGCGGCCGTCAAAATAGTTTTCGCGTATAATACCACAACAGGTGCCTTCATATGCATGTATTGCTTCTGATGGCGAACCTGTTTGGAATCGATTGCTAACAATTGAATTTCCGTCACTTCGGTCGATATAACCCCTATAGCTCTGTCTTTCATCGCTTCCAATTGAAATTCCGAACCCATATTGTGGTAATTGTCGTCCAGTTCTTGTAATTATACAATTCCTTACAGTGTTATTGTCACTGTCCTGCCTTAAGGCTATTCCTTCCTCTGCCATGTTTCTTATGAGAATTCTTTCCAACAAATTATTCTTGCCGTTTTGGACAGCTATACCCCTCCTGGAGTTTGCTACAGTAAAGCCACTGATCCACCAATATTGACCCGTCACGTAAAGCGCAGTTCCCCTATTGTTTGTGAAAATGGCATTCCTGGAGCCGGTTAGTCTTATAGGAGCACTGGGTCTACCAAAACGATTGGCAGCAAAAACTCCGGAATAGAATCCATCCCTGAGTTGAATGGTATCCCCCGGACTCACTGTACTTAAGAATTCCCTTAGTTGTCTGGTGTTTGAGGCCAAATATGTGCGACATTCCACACAACCATCAAATATAACGAATAAATACAAAACAAACCACGAATTCATTTCACACCTCAGAGAGAAAATTAAATGAAGTATATGTCAGTCATTTGGTAACTGAGTTCTACTACTAAAGTCTTCCCAACAAAACTGGCTCCAATAAATTGGCAGATATTCTACTCTTTTATGAGATATCCATTCATTTTAGTCCAGACAATAGGCATTCACTTTGTGTTTGATTTGATTTTGTTTGTCAACTCTTCTAAATTTATCATATTCTTATTGTAATGATTGACATATTCTGAGTGCAATCCATTGAAGAATAGTTTGAATAACAACTGATTTTCAAATGAATTTTTAGAGAAATCATAAATTATTTATTCAAAGCCTCTGATTGTGTGAAATTAGGACAAAAATAAATGTGAAGCTCACAATTATTAATAATCGATTTGTTTTCTTATTTTTAGACATCGGTTCCCAAAACAAACAAATTATTTATGTATTTATTGCTCTGTAAATGTCTTTCCATTAATTTATTAGTCATTGAAATCCGGTTTATGATCAATTGATTTGGTCGTGAATTTCCACAATACAAACAAATGAATGAAAAATGGGTTTTATTTCTTTTTGGTACTAATTTATAGAATAAAATACATACAAATCATTCTAAATGCGGACTTTTTGTAACCCTGACTTTGAAGACAGATTTAATTCCTTATCGAAAATTAGAAGAGGGCCTAAAGTGTCCGACAAATGGAAACTCTGATTCAGAACATGTCATTGTGTTTACAAATTTAAAGAAATTTTATTTAAAGAAGAGTTTGGAATAAAAACTTTGATTCAAATAACAAATAAAATTTAAATGAGTTTTTAACTTAAATTTATAGTTTTGATAATAGGTTCTAGCTTTTTGATTAGATCTTCATCTGATCCATCATTATCTATGACAACATCCCAACTCTGATAAGAATCAAGTCCACATTCAGTTTCTTTGTCATCGATTCCTGAGGTGAATGTCCAGCCCCTTTTTATTCGACTCTCATTCGAAGCACATATTCTTATTGTCAAAACCGTTGTGTTTCGGAACTCCTCTGAATTCTTGAAGTATTCAATGTCACAAAGTCTTCTGGCGTCAGATAATATCCAAATTGATTTGGTTCTGGCGTTTGACTCTTCGATAGTTAACCGCAGAAAAAAGTTGGGGTCAGTTTTGCGGATATTTTCTGACCACTCGACCATTTGTTGTCTGTAGCTCTCCTTATAAAGAGTTGAGTCCAAAAGTTTATCTAAGTCTAAATTATGATCCCTTGCGAACTGCTTCTTAATGGGACCGGCGATACGGAAGACCACGAAGTCGTTAAGTTTTTGGGACAGTAAGTCAACACAAAAGTCTTTTCCGCTCTTTCTTTTGCCACTAATTAACAAAACTATTTTCGGGTTCATATTATCCATTGTTTCGATTGATTAGAAACTGATTTATAACTCGATTTTATGTGAAGTCAGACACGTTTTGAGACTTTATTAATACGGAATGTGTTTTAATTAACCATTAAAAATAAATTATGTGGAATCGATATCCGGCTCAAACTTATTTATTTGCAAATAGCGGCTGAATATCAATCACTTGCTCTTAAAACTTGATTTTTTAGTCGTTTTTCCTCTAAAACTTGTTTTCCTCTGATTTATATTTTGACTCAAAGATTGTTTTATTGGATTTTCATTAACAAAATTCTCATCAAAATTCTCTGTTGGTTAAAAAATAATTTATTTAGAATTTAAATCAACATCACCAAGCTCTTTGACTTAATGGTCAGGTTTATGTAAAAATTCTTTAAGGGGTCAAATACTTTGGGCACCCAATAATGTTGGTTTTGAGATACTCTTGATGCCTGATTTTAAGCTAAGTTTTCTATCG
The DNA here is from genome assembly GCA_034697865.1 of Oribatida sp. Classification (NCBI taxonomy): domain Eukaryota; kingdom Metazoa; phylum Arthropoda; class Arachnida; order Sarcoptiformes; species Oribatida sp. Next base: position 9,708 of record JAQGAR010001190.1, read on the forward strand.
TTTCTCATATTTTACACTTAAAGAGAGGAAATGAGAAGCAATTTATGGGAAGTTTTTCACAAGTTTTATTGCTTTTTTAGTAACATTTGATTAGTTCTTACGAAACATACATTTAATCATTCATTTGAGACAAGACTTATAGTCTATAAGTTATACGTAAAAACTGTAATAATATATCAATGATATGCAGGATATCAAACATAAACATATAAGGATTATCAATAACTCATCTAGATAATTGTGTTGACAACAGATCAAATGTTTGCGAATGCTTTCAAGATTGTTTATGCTCAGAATTTCTCACTCACAATTTGTGTGTTATTATATACATTATGAGTCACAAATAAAGGAGCCTGCTCACAGCAAAATGTATACCGCTGCTCATTGATTTTGTTGTAATGAAATGCAGACTTAAGTGTTTGACTAATAAAGCCATTAAATCAATCAGAAAATATTAATT